>JAAAKM020006526.1:0-10462 GCA_010016025.2 Alatinidae sp. Z8VKAUB7J3 | reverse complement strand
TTGTAAACCGCAGAGAAAGTGTCAATCTGAAGAAAAATGAAATAGGGGTTGCGTATTAAAAGACAGAATCAAAGTCGTAAAAAACTACATTAAACATCAATCATTTATACTTGCAATGGACAAAAAGGTTTGAAGCTATATCATCTGAGGAAAATCTGAGGAAAATCTGAGGAGATCTTGTGTTGAGATTCCCTTTGGCGGCCCTTAATTATAACGCATTCAATAACAAACTTAATTCTATTTTACAAAAATATAAAACATATAGAGAAAATCTGTCACCAGCGGGTTCGAACACGGAACCCACGTATAAGTGGGCTGGGTTAACCCCGATGTTGACATATTCTGTTTTATATAAGAGCCTATTTCCAGCATAACGCGAGATATGCGTATCCATTTCCTACTGCGTAAACTACCTACCTATTCTCTATTATATATGTTAACTACTTAACTTTGCACATTCATACAAACTTATGGTAAGTAACACAAGCCATACAATAAGAAAAGGTACCAACCGTTAGCTAGGAAGGAGTGCGAACCGGGTATTGCTCTGATTTTTAAAGCAAAAGCCAGATAAAAAGGTTAATTCCCTCGAAATGTTTGCCAAGGTCCTTCTGTCCTGTTTCCTTAATAGAGTACACGAACAGGGTCTGAAGCTCAACAGTGTACAGTACCCAAGACTCAATATTTGTGTAAACCATTTACCGTTTGTTCGCAAGTATATCAAAACTTGCAGTGCATATTTGGAGCAAAATCCAAAGGATATAAAGGATAAGGCGAAGTATTTGCTTCTGGAAAACCAGTATGAAAAGATGTCTATTTTTTCAATCGACATTGTCAGACAAACGTAAGTAGAATACATCACTATCACTAATCTTGGAACGAAAGCCCATATGTTTAACCTTCCTATACGTGGTGCATAAAGGCCAGACGTATATGCAGGTTTAGCCATCCAATGTCCACAACGCAATCTCTCAGATTGCTCCCACCCTCCGTCCCCTGATAAGCAGTGGGACGATTTTGTCCCAAATGCCCATAACGCCCATATGTAAATTTTACTCATCGCGGCAACGTAGCGGTCTTCAGAGCAGACCAAGGACCGTGGAGCGACATCAGTATTTGTTTGGGGGAGAGGGGCTGATGCTCCTTATCAAGAACAACCTTACTGAGGATCAAAATGAATTCAAACCATTATTAGAGAGAGTAGGGTGCCGAAGTCTCCCTACCGTTTCGGCTCGAAGGCCCTTGTAGATAACATTTAACTGTACCTCTATAAGTTGAAATTGAAATAAACTACCTCAGGGCACGTCAGTCATCCAGTTTTCTCAGACTGGGGCGACATATGTCATCACCGGTAGTATCCGCGCCGTACACACAAACGGCAACAGTGTAACAATTAACTAACGTTCTTATTGGTGCAGCCTTCGTTCCCTCTGCAACGCTATCCACTGCGAAAAATGCGTACAGGGTTATCATACATAACAGAGCAAGCTTTAACTCATAAGGTAGTATACTATGACGGATTGTGCTACCAACCTTGTGTTCCACGTTGGTCTGTTGGCTTTTGTCCAAGTGCCTGTTTATAAACGGAAAAAGATTACTCTGAATTTTACCGAGAGAACGCAAAATATATCCCCACGTCTAGAGCCGCTTCTTAGCCAACTAATACCTTCAAGAATGGTCCTTCGATTCAATATTCGGTTGAATAGAAAGACCATACTACAAGGGAACGGTACGAAACAGAACAGATACAACTCAAGAGCCATTCCGCCGCCTTAAAGTTACTGCCGTCTTAACTTAATCGTAGCCAAACCAGTTTTTTGACATTCTAACTGTCGTAATCATATTTAAATTTCTACCACTATAGCCAATTTTGATCTCCCGAGACATCTGGGCAAGCTGCGTTGGGTGCTTGTGGCCACTTACTTGCGAACTTAAGAATTTCTGCCAGTAACGTGAGCTGAGAACGTTTGAGACCCTGATCGTATGGGATCGGATCCACTAGTAACCAGAACTATGTGTATAATTTTAATCAGCCAATGCAACGGTTCTTGCCACTGCAATACGAGCTGGAATGAAAGGGGGCGTCGAAATATGAAAAATCGGTATTTATGACTCACGTTCAATATTGGGCCAAACCAAAACATGGATGGGTTTTATGTCAACTTAACTTTTACTCTTTATTTTTCTTCACCTCACTTTGGATCTGTAACCATTTCGACTCGATCTCAAGTGCTTACTGGACACGGGGCCTTTTGGGGATTGGAAGGAAACGGGCTCACTTTCATAGGTGGTTATTAACTAGTACGGATAATCCTTAAAAGATATGGTAAGGATCTATTTGGAGCTGTATCCACGGGAGCAGGTCCTTGACGAATACATGTTGCAAATTAACTGTCCCTCGCTTCATCATCCTTACTTCAATAAGAGAGTAGCGTTGGAGTGGTTATCCCCTAATAACATACTTTCTTGCTTTTATAATTGAAAAGTTGCGTTTGTGGTACAAATTTTGAATATTGCGTTAAGTAACCCCATACGATTGCTATGATCAGTGTGTGACGAAAACGTTTAGCAAAATGAATCTGTTACTTTTATAAACTGTACGGATATCCAGTTGAAATCATATACCAGTGTTCCGCTGTTTACGAGTTTTGAACGGTAAAAAGTCTTTACCCTAATTGACCAGCTTTCACCTCGCAGCTGCTCGAGGAGTTCATCGCTCGTGCGCCAAAATCGACTTAGTGTTACTTCTTTCTACATCAAAAATAAGAAATTTCAATTGAACTAACTTTTGCAGCGTTCTTATATATCTGATTCTTCTTCTTAAACTTGACGCAAGTCCTTCTATTGTGATAACTATTCCCAACCGAAATAGAACCAATACCTTCATTTTCACCTACACTAAAAGCTATTAAATATCGAAATCTTGAAACGGCAAAGAGATCTGAAACAGATCTGAAAATGAACCATATAAATTACCATCTCTCAAATATTCCTGGCTTTATGGCAGGCACAAGCTAAAGATAGGAAGGTACGCTCAGATTTAAAAAGCTCGTTTGAATAACAACACGGGATATTCAGGTTTATAAAAGTGATCATCATTGCGTACCAACTGCACGATGCTCGTGCACTGAAAGATTGTTGCATGCATGTCATCCTGCTCTCCATGCGGGTATGCACAGCAAATACGCCCCCAATAAACAATAACTACTTCCAACAAGGCTGAGTTTCAGATTACACAGCCTTTTGGCTACGTCTGGCCAGCTCAAAGAAGTCAATAAACAGACTTCTAGGTGTGGCCGAGTTCAGCTTCATCAGCGTAAAATAGCGACTCCGTACATTAACCGATCTTCGGCAATTCTTACTGAATAATGATTCATAGTAGTACTTACACTTTCACCAGTCGTGTGCCGTCCAGCTTAACGCGTGTTCGTTTTCCTACGATTTCGCTTGGGAAACACAGATCTTCCAAAATTGAATCATGAACGGCCGTTAGGGTTCGACTAGAATACAAAGCATATGTGTAATCAGAAATCGTCTATTGAAAACTCTTTACGATTATACTTGTTCTACTACTTGTTCACTACTCCTAACTACTGTGACTTGGGTCTGCCCACCCTTAACAGATCTATTTGTATGATTTAGTGTATGATGTCATCACTACGTCTCTTTGTGGCACTCTTTCAATTACTGCTACGGTAAGTTAGTATTAACTCTTAATTTTTTCTTTCGAAGTGTTCTCAATTCTTATATCAGATTCTTTATTAGAAGATTAATGAACTGGTCGATATAAGATTATAACTTTTGGTGAGATATTTGCGTGAAATGTTATCAGCGAATGAGGGTCCAAAACCGGTCAAAAAAATATTGAGGGGATACACTCGCTCACGTGCTCCTGTGGATAGTTGACTTGCTTTCCCTACTAGAGGGCACGGGTTTCATTCCTTGGTGATGACAGGAAATGCACCCGGTCTTAATGTGTTCTAAGCCCCAACAGAGGTCCCATACATGTAGGCAGTCTCTCAATAAAAGACCCCTGACGAGCAGTGGGCCCGACATTGAACCTACCCTCAATAAACAGAAAAACTACGAAACAGGCTAACTAATAAATAAATGGCAGCTGGGGCGTTCAAGGGCAACTCCCCTCCATTTTGACTACCGGGCGCACGCCCCTGTAAAGGTGAGTGCAAGGCATAAACCAAACATTATGATAATCACCGCACTACCTAAACGTGTATTCGACTATACTACACTAAATCTCCTCGCGAATGGACATTGATAACACGTAATTGTGAAACCAACTGCCTCAGCAAAATGCCAGTCATTCATTATCTCAGACTGGGGCGGCTTTGCATCATCATAGGCAGTGGCTACTGGGGCAGACAAGTCCATCTCGTTCGCATATCGAAACCCAAAATTTTGCAGTGGCTTGACTTATGTAAAAAAGGTGCGAAATATATCTGATGACAGAATGCCTATGATTAAATGGTGTCCTCGTATCTACAAAAATGTGCATATACTAGGACTCAAGATGCCTTTCGAAACAAACTGTTCAACCCAATAGCATTGTATTAATGCACAATAAAAGGACATTCAAGGTTCCGTGGAAACCTTGGGAAAAAATTCCCATGAAAATTCCATGATAATTCCACGATTTCCCTGACGAAATTTAGAATAATTCCCATACATGCTTGTCACTAACCTAGCATTCCATTATATGAAATGTCATATATCCTATGCAGGCCAGTTACACAAAGGTCATAAATCTCATAACATGCACAGTGTCATTTCAATGACGTTCACAATAATTTCAAGGAAAAGGCACGTTTCTAGAAAATAGATTTACCATTAACTAAAAAAAGCACAAACATCTTAATTCAGGTTTTCTCTGATTTCCCTTAATTTTTCTGAAGTTCCACAACAATTCCTTTATTTTACTTACAAAATAAGTCCAGTTTGGCATTCCAAGATAATTCCCAGATCATTGGAATTATTCAATAGTTTCCACACAATATAACAATTGGGTGAATTCTGAAATGTATATAGTAACTGTCCATTCTATAATCCAACCCCACTTGTCAGTTGAATCATATAACTACTATTATCATGACCTCCGATAAAAGAATTAAATTACTCTCTCACCTATCATATTTGGAACTCCTCAAACACACTTATACAAAGAAGAGTAGCTTGCAATTAACTAGAGCACTGACAATATTAAAATGTATGCAGTAAGAACTTGAGCTTGAATGCACCGTTTACTGGTGCTGTCGGCTTCATGACTGCAACAAGTTACTGCTCGTGAATTCTGGCATTTACTTTCCACGTGAAGTCTCTTCTGGGCAATTGTAGTGAACTTACAGGAAGGATAATTTCTTTAATACAAACTCAGTCCTGTAGCTTCCCAATTCACAGCTCATCACAATATTACACAAACAACATTTTCTTCAGTGGATTTCATAAACAACATGGCTGCTGCTACTTTATTATGCAATCATGACAGTGCTCTATTTACTGTGGAGTTCTTTCATCACTACTTTGCTGTCCTTTAAACTTAACACCAAAAACGAACTTGGAAAACCTAGTTATATCCAAAGAGGCTGGCTCTAACCTTAATCTAGTCCCACCCCAGCTGATAAATTTAAACCAAGAAAACGGAAGGCATATATTTTACATGTAAAGTCTAAGGGCATTCAAGCTATTGCAATATGTAACATCCTACACAATCTCCCCAAATTCTCATAAACAAGATGACAATGTAAAAAGACTAACCTTCTAGGACGTATCTGCTTCTGGTTTCTTGATTTTCTTGTGGGCTTTGGCAAAATTCTTCTCTGTAAAAGCAAAACAATACTAGGTGTCAAAATACATCAGTTACACATGGTTGAGGTATCACTGTGGGATTCTACACCAATATTTTCTTTCATTTAAAGGTGTTATAACTAAGCCAAAACAGGCAGCACAAAACAATTGGAACAAAAGAAAAACAATAAACACAAGCAGAGAGCAAAGCATCCTAACCCAATTTTCAGTCTCTGGATATGAATTGTAATTACTGTGGCCCAAGAACAGTGGCCTTTGTTATTAAGTCCTGGATCCTTGGTTTTTCTAATACAGTATTTCTAACTTTCATTACCAAACTTCGGAAGACATGTACTAATAATGCTCACAGGAATAATAAAACAGTTAAATACAGGTGACAGTTGGAAACAAAACCTTACCATAAAACAGTTCAACTGCTTTCCTTGAAAATCAATTTGAATTCTTACTTTAGGCCTTTCGATTCTCAATGTCCAGTACAAGTTGGGCCTCAGTTATTACATTATTCTCTGTATTAAGAAATATTGCCCTTTTATATGGTATCCAGTAAATACCATATACATTGGGGCAAATATGCTGGACACACTGTAACCCCTTCAGTAAGCTAATCACAGTCCACTACTAAACTGAGACCTTAGTGTCTGACACAGTCTTCTCCAGCATTTTTCTACCTTCCCTCTCCATCAACACATACAAAAGCTGTAACCCAATGTCAATAATAAGGCACATGAAAATGAAACAAGTGTTGTCAATAAAACTTTGTTCCCTTCAATTATACATCTTAATTATACAACTTTACATTGATCACTTATTATCAGTGTTCAGTCCAAATTTTAATAGTTACTGAGCCCAGTGATAATTATTTCAAACAGCTGTGACAAAATATACACTGTAAGATCGTATTTATCAATAAAGATAACAGTGAACCCTAGCCATAATGACTATATTTTTGATTTCCTAAAGTCTCCATTGTGCAAGCCCATTACAACATTGAATAACCTTTAGGGCCATATCATTACTTGATGCTGCAGCTTCCTGTTTATTTCTTGCTTGTACATTTATCACTTGTTCACCCCTTTAACTAACATTATTCTTTAATGCTTGGGACAACATTACAGGCAACCTAGTAGGAAAGTTCTTCCAAAACATTCAGGGCTGTTCCTGCTGCCCCTTGCCAAGTTGAAAACTGTTGACTTGAGAGGATCAAACATAAACCATGAAGGCAATGCAAATAGAATGGACTAACCACAAATATGTTCCTGGACTTGCTACATGGATCTTATATCCTATTAATGTGCTACCTTTGAATAGAGTTGCCAGATTGGGCAACTTCAAAAGAGCTGCCAAAAGTCTCGTGATAGCGAAGAAAACACTGTGCAACAGGCAAACTTTTACCATATAGCTCCAAGAAATGCGCTCCATCTATACAGAGCACATTTACATTTAGACACAGTCAATTTCATGTGATACTTAGTAAATCCAACAGCCAACATTGCCCATGATTTAGGAGATAAGATGTGTCCCAAGCTGATGATGTTGCTGATTGGTAATGCTGGTATTCCTTGCATTCTGCTTTGTTTAGGGCTAGGGCAGTACTTACAAACATGGAATTTTGTATTGGGGCATAGAGCAGGTAAGACTTGATGCCATTTCTTGCATCACAACTGGTCTTTTAGGGAATTAAACCTTGATATTCTAAGAAGACTAAGAAGGTTCAATCATGGCAAATATGAGCCACCTTGAGATTGTATGTTTAAAAGATACGGGTATAAAATGTCCCACATATATACTATATACCAGTATATGCATTGACAATAATAGAGCAGGGATGGGAAGGTTCTCCCACAGTGCTACTTTTGATTTTTAATGGTAGAAATTACTGTTTGTTCTACAGAAATCGGTTTGGAAGTGCACAGGTTCACCTATCTATCTTGCATATTGAAGCAATTTCCACCATTCTATCTATCCTCCTTCCTGTATCAAAGTTACCACCCTTTTAAACATATTATGCCTGCTTATGTCATGGGGTGACCTACTGATACACTATAATTGATCTCTATGGTTGACGATATAAGCACCAGTGGAGAACCAATGTCACATTAAAAGATGGCCACAAATGTGAGAATAGTGCTACAAGACTGTTGCCATATATACATTTACATCCAAGTATATAATTGTATCCCAGGAAGCACAAATTGGTACTTGATAGAAGACATACCGTTGATGATTATTCAGTATTTCAGAAATAGTCAAGCATCACCAAGATCAGACTGGGGCGACATATGTTCATCATTTGAACTGATCAAGTTAACAACTATACCTCATTGTCATTCTTACCAAGATTAAAGTTCCTTCCCCCTTACCTGTGCAATTACAACAACATGTTTGCCCGAAAACTTCTTTTCTAGTTCACGGACTAGCCGAACTTGGATTTTCTGAAAGTTCTTCAATTGTGGGACAGGAACGAAGACAATGATGCATTTTTTCCCAGCTGCATCAACTTCCTTAAACAGAGGGAAAGCAAAGTCTGGTCAAAACTTTCTTTAATAACGTCAATAATAAAAATTGGAATAATTTTGGCATCTGTGGAAAATCAAATAGACAAATCATCAACATAAAATTAAAAGCAAGGCAAGCAAATACGTTACACCTGTATTCTTGGACTGAAGGCTGGACAAACCCATCGCATCACATGACATATAGTTCAGGCAGTCTTGGAACATATAAATCCCCCTTTTATAATTCTTTTACTGGTTCCCATGGGTGGACTAGTTATTGCCACAATAGTTCACCTGTCATGGGATTCAATTTTGGCATTAAAATTTATGTTACAACCAATCTTTCACACTGCATTAGATAAGGATTCCACTGTGCAATTTGTGGCATGAACATCCACCATACATGTTATGATGGTATATGTGGTCCATTGGTAATTCTGTAGTGTGATCAAAAAGTTTCACTGTCTACCATGCGAGTTGTGTTTTTGATTGGGATAGCCTGGCCATCTTTCTGCGTTAAATACTATTTTGGTTCAACACCGTGTCACCATATGCAAAGGATGGCTCTGTAATACTTTCATGTGCTTCATGAGATCCAGCTGAGTGGATATAAACATGCACAACCTTGCTTAGAGAAGAATCAACATAACCACCTAATGCCTTCTATCATATTTGGATGGAAATTGATAACTCACTGGCGGAAATACAAAGGATTATTTGTACACATATGCCATAAAGTTTACTTGAAATACTCTACAGGTAGGGGAATCTTTTTTTTACTTCAACGCAAGGGGCATTTCTTGACAGAAACAATAAGAAATCAATACCCCAACTACACAATGACCACAAAACACAGATCTAGTACAATGCTTACCTTGGCACCAGTTATGTATAGCTCCCTCAATGGTGCTTTGAGGTCTGAGTTCAATTCAAGCTCAAAAATAGCCTACAAAAAGATACGATAATATATCTAAAAAGGTCTTCTCCACCAAACAACCAAATATTCCTACAAAAAACACTTTTTTAATAAAATGTTAAATGAATCTTTATTGACACCATGGTAATTAAATGTTTTTCTATGGCATATTTTGGGCAAATTATGCTTAAAACACCAAACCAGACGCATTTCTTTCCCACAGAACTAGTTCACATTACCCAATACTGCCTTTTTATATCAAATGTCAATACCACGTTCATTAGGAATACTACATATGAAAGTATCCTAAGCGAATGGTAATGAACTTTTTGTTGCATACAATATTACCTGCTAAGTTAAATGAAGTTAACAAGCAGGGCCTAGTATGCTCCCAGCATAACAAGGTGACACAATATGATCATACATATACAAATAGTACGTAGGTAGTAGGTAGTACATATATTAAATGCTGACTATAACAAATTAAGGTGTTTGTTTCCTTCTACTTTGGTTCATTTTCTGTTCATAAAAGATTTGATATTTCAAAAAAGAGACTTTCATTGGGCTACTGGGTTCTTCTGTAGTGATTTCTTTGAGGCAGCTGAGTAGATACTTTTAAAAGCTACTATCACAGAATTGTCATAATAAATCATATAGTTACCAAATATCATTAACATAAGTAAGGAACACCTACCTAGAAATATAGGGGATATAATGTAGCAATGCACAAAAATTGGCATTCAGCAATAAAGTACTCAATACAGTCAATAGCATCCTAGAGTAGTGAGGCATCTTGTATATATGCAAAATCTGATATCCCTTATCATAAATAAAATTGTTTGGTTGGTTTCTTGGTGGATAGCTTCCATAAAGTCACAAATGAACCCTATGCTGCGTCTGTCTCATCAAATGTAATCATTCAACTCCCTTTCGATGTTACTGATAGATAACATTCTTTAGTAACTTGAGAAAACACAATTTGTTTTAACACTAAGATCTGTTTTTATATACAATATATCATATTAATAAATGTTTACACTGCCAACTTGATCCTGTAGTCTTAAAACCTGTCAAATCATTTAAATATAGTAATAGTAGTTTATTGCATGAAATAGCGAAAACATTGTGTACTTAAAAGCTTTTTTCGTCTGACACTCCTCAGAGTACTCATGTCAGAATGACTGAAATGAAATGTGTGAAAGAGTATACCTAAACTGTATTTTGAAGGAGC
>JAAAKM020006525.1:0-10462 GCA_010016025.2 Alatinidae sp. Z8VKAUB7J3 | reverse complement strand
GAGGAAGGAGCTGCAGCAATGTGTTAACAGGATTTCAGACAAATCACATGCAAATTAGTCTCTTAATTACACGTTTCCAGAATCAGGGGAGTATTTCAGAAACTCGTGCCTAAGTTTAACTGTTGAACAATTGAACGGTAACTTCTGCTTGTTTCAATTCTTTTGGTTCTTTCTCGATGTTCTCGTAGTGCTTTAATTCAATAATTCCTATAGTCTTCAGTTCTTCTCCTTCATCGCGCAGCAGCTGGAATGATTTTCTTTTTTCCCCGGGTTTGCTCTCTTTTCTTACTCTTCTTCAATGACACTCGATCATAATTTTAGAACACAAAGGCAGTTGCTAAGTCAGCAGGCATCGTGCCGTCGTTTCACTGAATAACAAATTTTGTGAGATAAACTATCTGAAATCAAAATTATCTCCACTGAAGTTATAAAATCTCAGATTGTACTATATCTTTCTAATCTAGCCTAGTTTGTAAATGAAATCTAAGTTACTAGATAGATAGTCCATACCCCCCTGTAGGTTCTTTGATATACGGAACAGTAGCTAGTTAGGAGCGTAGAAAGTCCTCTCATTAGAGAAAAGGACATCACCATGGATATGCAAACTCTATCTAGACTGACCCAAGACTGGCACAAAAATGTACAAATTTTATCCCGCATTCATAACATTCCCAATACCTTCTTAGTCATGCCAAGTAATGGTGTCCCCGGTTGTTGCTTTTGCAACCATAATGGCAAATGTGAGTGCTGACTTTCTGTTGACGATCTCTCACTAATCTATGAAGTCATACGTTGAAGGAGAAATGCAAAACACTTCTGGAAAGATGCAGCCGCCGTATAATAATGGATGTATTCCTAAAATAGACACTCCAACATCTGCAACGCTTTTATGTTTCTGTATTGAATGCCTTTATGATATCTTTGTGTTATTAAAACTATATATGGTTTGAACGACAAAGAAACACATAATTGCCCCAGCGGAAAAATGACAAGTTTAAAAAGATGGGAAGGTGATATAATACTATGTAGACGATAAAAATTTATCATCTTTCACACCTTACGTAGAGATCTAGAAAGTTGCCTTGGATGTGGTCAGATGAGCTTCTTGAAATGTTACACCATTTTAATTAATAGTATACAAGCTCAGAAAATGACACAAGTTAGGAGACATCTCGTTGATAGTTTCTATAGCTTTCAGCTAAGCTATCTTGCATCATCTAGAGGGAAATGATTGGTTACAGGAATCAATGATCTTAAGAAGAAAAGTAGTTGCATAGAGATACAAATTGAGTGTAACGAGTATAATTTATGATAAAGAGTACAATAATACAATAATGGTGAGAGGTAATGTGGTAGAAAGTGATAAATAAGTGAATTAAAACAATGCAATAGAGAAGAGTCAACTGGTAATACGTAGATCAGGTCTTAGTCTGTACCATATTCAACAATTGTGAGAAATGTTGGAACTGCTTTACTGTTTTACTGTAATCATACACCTCGTCTACATTCAAGGGTTGCTAACTCTCCAGGCAACATTCATGTACTAAGAAAATACTTGTCAAGCCGAAACACAGAGAGAAGGAAGATTTTAATGCATTTCAGGCAGGGAAATGAATGGCATTTAGCGACTGATTACTAGTTGGAATTTTGAGAGTTCAATTCAACTTATTGCCTACCCCATATTCGTTGGGTTTTATTTTATTTACCGCCCCAATGAGAAATACTCAGAAAGGCTGGAGGCCCTCAGCTTCTTGAACAAACACCGAGGCTTGAGACAAATTTATTGTTTCTGCGACAAGTGGTCTTAATGTCCGAGCGTTTCTAATGTCTTTGATTAACTTATGATGGGTGGTCTATGATTTCCGTTTGTTGCGATGTGAAACGTAACCCGCCATATTTATATGATGGTGCAAACAAAGACACCAGGTATTTGTAAACATGGTCAATGTAGATAGTGTAATGAGGGAGAAAAACCCAAAGAGGAAAATCTGATTCACAACGTTTTGTCTATAAAAGACATTCCTCAAATTGATTGGAAGGAAGACGAGGTATTATACTGCTTTTAATAATGCCCCTTCCCCTCAACATACGCTTCCAATTTAAAAATTGCAGTTGAATACGAGCAAAGTTGGCTTGTGGTGGCTAATTTAAACATCACTTAAACCAAGAAATAAGACAAGAGAATCAGAGGATTGAGATGCGTTGCTAAAAACAATACGTGCGTGAGTGACGCGTTTTCTGTCACTTGTGTTCTTGAGAAACTCACGAATTTCCGCCAAAACTTTCTGTCGACAAAACACTGGCTTTTTTGTACTTCACTGAAAAAATCCTCGTGGTAGTTGGCGACACACGTCGGGGTTTAAAGTAACGCCGAGAAATTGTTTTCAAATAATAACATGTTTGAATTTAAACTTTTACTATTAACGTTTATGAATGCGTGAATATGAAGCACGTCCGACTGTGACTAACTCAATGCATCCTTCCCTCAATCGCTTCGGTTTACAAATACAGGGGGTTGGGAACCAATATCTACTTGTTGTTGAACCAATGTTATTAATGCCATACATGGGTCGGTTAAGAAAGCAATTTATAAGAAGAATAACTTGGGTCAAAGAGACTCATGTCTGCTTGGCCTGGTTTTAAGATTGTTAAGTAATAGCAGGACTTATTATATTTCACATGAGCCACTTGGTGTAGCGATCAATGAAGGCAAAAGGGAAAGCGGGAAAAGCATTAATTAAAGAGATATTAGTTAACCTTGGACTTGAAAATGTTCAAGTTATACGAAGATAAAAACACGCAAGAGACGATATAGTTCAAACCCTGACTGTATGCTAAATTACATTCATAGAAGCAGAGGCTGTACGCTAATCTATTAATAAGTGTCATTAATCAGCCTATATTTACTAAAAATAGAAAAAGCCATCTTTCATGGGGTCCATGGTATGGGGCGTTGACAAGGTGCACCCCCACTCTTGCGTCCGCCAATGTCTAATTGTCAAGAAGTGAACTGAAGTGAAGTTGTGAGCTGGTGAGCGTATAGAGCAGCGGTCAGAGTGTCACCTGATTGGAATGAGAGTACTTTTATAGGAATAATGTCTACCCTTGTCGAGTAAGCGTTTACAAGAACTTAATTCTTTGCCCTCCTCTGGCTTTCCTTTTTTCAATTCTGCTCAATGCAGCCAGACTTTTGATTCTTGTCTTCCTGGCTGGCATGGCCAAAGAAGTGACATCATGGCGAAAATACCTTCTCGTTTTGAAACTCTGACGTAATGTCATGTCACACGAAAAGGAGGTCAAAACAATTTTTTGTGAAACCATGATGGCGTGCAGAGTATCACAAACGACAGCCACGAGTGTGATGATATTCTCGCAGTTACGATGTGATGAAATGTTGGGCGAAAACAAAAACAGGCGAATGACGACAACGAAGGAAATATTCTCTATGTAAACAGGAGTGGACAGCTCCATTAAACAGGGAAATAGCTCACGATGAAGACGTACAAGTTGGTGGATCTGTTTGGTCATGTCAGCAAACTATCATCTGCAGAACGTCAATTCTATGAGGCGTTTCTCGATGAAATTACCCTCACGGGAGCAAGTACACCTTTCAAAAGGCATTTTGAGGTGGAAAAGAGTAACAAAAAGGACAATAATCAAGAGTCACTGACTATTATATTTGCCAATGATGACAATAATGACGAACCACAAAGTTTTTTAGAATGGAAGTCATTCGTCTCATGGAACAAAATAAGCTCATGGAAATCATGGAGGAGACTGAGGAAAACAAAATTTTATATACTACCAGTCGGTCCTTTCCCAGATTTTATTTTCAATGAAAAGTTTAATCTCGAGAAACGGACATTATTTGACACTTTGTTGGAATTTGCAGAGGTGTTTTTTCCAGGCGTGAACTTCACTCTTCTTCCGACCATCGAGTACAAGGAACTTGGGTGCAAAACGAGATATCACCATAAAACGAAACAGCTCCAAATCTTTTTATCAGGTACTGATATTTACACGAAACGATAAGCCCTCCCGATACAGTAGGCGTAAAATTGTGGGGGAAGTATTGATATAAATAAATTAGGAACGTCAGATTATATAAACAAAATTACCCTTGAGCTGTTTGTTAATTGTAGTTTAGAGAAAAACTTTTAGCAGATTATTGTTTTTCACACCATGCAGTTATCAGAACCTATACCATTAAGCACATTAAGTAAAACTGACTCTTAGCTATGGACATAGCCTGTAAAGTATTAACAATTATTATTCATTTGAGCCTAATTAATATAAAAGGTGAATAATTTGCCTGAATACTCTTGTTTTCTTCTTAAATATAATATAAAACTGCAATTTCTCAACTATGCAGCTAATCGGTTTAAATTCCTCCCAATTTGCTGTGAAGGCTCAAATTTCCTTAATGATATAACAAACATGTTAAAACCCAAATTTAGTAAGTTATTTTTAATATATACTATGACACTACCACGTTATACTTATTACGTCAGTGATATTCATCTAGCCATGTTTCTGCTGCTCAAAGTACACAATAATAATAGTAACAAGGTGAAATTTTCTTGTAAAACAGTAGAATCAAGGAGTATATTTTTACCTACAACTCCCAGAATCATAGCAGTTATTGCAGGCTTAGAAGCAACAAAAAGTAAATGAATTTAGATATAGAATTACCTTGCCCTAAGGTTCCCAAGAGAAGGGAGTTAATGACTACTCATTGAAATTGCTGCACAACATTATAGCAAGTTTTGCTAACTAGTAGCCTTAAGTTAATGTAAAAGTGCTAAAGCAATGTTAATACAGTGACAATATCTCTCACTTTTTTAGATCATTTAAGTCAATAGTTGGTACTAAAATCTTACAATTTATGTAGTATAGTCAAGCATACTATTTACTAATTTAATGACCACAAAGCTATAAAACTTGTAGGTTAGCACTGGACACCTTTTGCATGGCCTTCCAGTGAATAAGTCCCATCAGTGGCCAGGTATTTTGACAATATCAAACATTTCATACAGTGATAACCCTAACCCTAACACTCTACAAGGTTAGGTATCGTAGTTAGCATTGAAAGAAGTTGCAAGTATCTATTGGACTGCAACATTAATTATCTTTAGTTGTAAATGTCATTTTCACTCAACATTGCACCAACTGTCATATAATACTCATTGTATGCCTTTGCAAACCATGATCATAAAAATACTCATCAATTATTTCTTAAAAATATCTCAGTTTTATATAATATTGTCAGTTACATTCTTTGATATTTTCTACATCATTGATAGGAAGAATACCTTGTACTTGCAAGATGCACAGGCAACTGACAAATCACGCAAGAGAATATACCCAAAGAAAACTACCATATCAACAAACACCAATAACACAGTTTCCTTTTTGTCATTTTCTCTTGACAAAACCCCATTTTCATTTATATTGGTGATATTACTTGGGTATCCCATGACTTCCAACAGCTGTAGGAAATTATCACAATTGCCATCATTTTCATTAACCATAATTAGGTATCACAATGAAAGAGAAAGTGTATATAATTTCAGTGTAGGGATGGTGTGTATAATAACTACATATAAAACCAAGTCATTTTTTAGTTCTTACAAGTAAAACTATTCTCCATTTTCACGATTTTCAGATGTGTTAGACCAACTAGACAAGGCACAACCAAAAGATGCTTATGGTATTGTTGCAGTAACCTGGGTTGATCTTTATCCAAGTGAGGATGGTAATCATGTGGTTGGAGAGGGAAATTTCCGAACTGGGTGTGCATCACTTGGATTCTCACATTATGCACTGAGGAATACTGCCATTGCAGCTCAGTCACAGTCCAATGTGAGTATATATAGTGAATAATTAGGATCAGTTCTTTATGATTGTCATTTTTCATCATTGTTTTTCATTGTTATTTTGTACAATTGTAATATGATCTTTCAATGTAATAAAAAATGGAACAATCCATTGTACTCTAAATTATTTTCCATTACTTTTAAAAGCCTTGACTTGCCCATAATCTTTGTTAAACTGTTGTTTGTTTGTGTTTGAAGGTTGTTTTTAATGTTTTCTTTTGTTGTGATCTATATATCTTTTTATCGATCTAAATAAAAAATTTGTTATCTATTTATCACCTTATCTCTCCCTCTTTGTATACAGTAAAGCGGCTTAAACCAGTTTAAATGCCGAGTAAAATAAGAATGAATCCTCAGCTCTCTCTTAATGATACTAATTTTGAACAATAAAAAAAAGAAGTTATTAGCTTACAGTCAATACCCATCGAAAATGTAATCAAGGGGATGTTGTTGCCCTCTATTCTAATAATAACACTGGATTTTGTCATTTCTCACTTCACCCTTAGAATTCTCGTTTTCAAAGGCCAAAGATAACGGACATCATAAATGCACGACACAGTTTTCGAGGGCTTCCCCTACATAGAAACGACATCCCGTCTTATAAACCTGACCATCGCCGTGCCATATTAGAGGAAAGAACTGGGACTGGCAATGATGCACTTACGTCACAAAAGACCGAGGACATTCCCCGGAGACGAAAGAGTGGCGAGTACATTCATCGTTCACTGTTGCATACAAGCGGGGAAATTGGACTTCGTAGCTTTTCTTTGGGTTTAAAGATTCCGCCGTTGTATTCAATGCGCGGTGCAAGGTCATGTTCTTATACTGACTTGAGTTCAGTGAAAATGATAACAATTGACCAGGAGCTCACTTGTTCTTCTTTAAGTTTGAAGGAACTTGATCGACAAACAAAGCTCAGTTCATCGTCATGGCTTCAGCTGTTTTCTGATGACACCAGCGGGTTTTCTTCCAGCTTTGAAGATTTTGAAATCATCAACACAGTTGATGAAGACTTATCATCGTCGAAAGGAGATGAATTGATGGGGGACACATCGGTCATTGAGGCATTGCCAATGGGGGCTGACTTTGTATTCAGTTGTTCGATACTTTGGCGCATGCTCAGGGTGAGTCATGTTAGCTTTATTTAGAGTTGCTTATTGCGCATATTCAGGATGAGTGATATTAGTTTTACTTATAATTGCTGATTGCGCATGCCCAAGGTAAATGGTATTTGCTTTACTGACAATATCATCAAACTTCAGATGTTCGGTAAACACGCAGTACGTAGGCATCTTGTTTTAGGCTGACCTTAACATACGCCACTGTACATTGCTCGGCCTTGCTCGGCCTGACTCAACATGACGTGTGGAGGATACCTTTGAGATGTATAATTTCCAATTCAACGTCACCTTTTCCGAACTGGTCCTTTCTCAGAAAATCTGCCTCTTGTTTGGTTTATAACACACTGCTATTTGTACAGAATTCAATGTCTCGTTTTTTGAACAGGCCCTTTGACGCCAGATGTGCCACTTGTTTGGGTTATAACACACTGCTATTTCTACACATGCGCAATGAATTCAATGTTTCTTTTTTTCGAACAGGCCCTTTCACACGAGATCTGCCACTTGTTTGGGTTATCACACTGCCATTTCTACACATGCGCAATGAATTCCAGTCGTTCAATTCAGGAAGCAGACAGCCAGCCGCTCTTACTATGTCCCGTATGTTTACGTAAGTTGCAGAGGATGCTGAAGTTTGACATGTTTCAACGATATGCAGCACTCAAAGACTTTCTCATTCAACGCAACCAGGTTTGTATAGATCACAATCATTTGCTTAGTAACTGTACGGTTTCCAGGCAAGGTGTGGTTCTAGGCTCATTAACGCGTTCACCAATGCCGGATTGTAAGTTCAGTGGAGCGGTTTCATCATTGGTGGAGATCAGTACATTCACAGAGTTACCTTCAAAGAGAAGGTAGATGAGAAAGAGTAGAGGGGTTTGCTTATTAGGGAACGAGATGAAAATACAGAGTTAATTTGTACATTAAAACTTGTCTGATTTATACCATGAAACTTGCTCATACCCAGAGAAAGAATTTTTGGAGGTAAGATAAGAGTGTTAGTATTAATATAATAGATATTAAAGATATTGAAGAAGGGAAAAGAGGAATATGGAATGGTGTTTGCGCGCGTCATTTCAGAAAAACGCTGATCCAAACGTGTTGAATTCTATTGGCATTGAGTAGTGTATAGTTTCTAGGAAAAGGTCGTCAGTTTTAGTTGGTAACTTAGCGGAGTATTGTGATATGAAGTCACCAAATGATCCAGGCCTTATCTTGGAATTGGTGTTGGCATCCGGCTATTATGAAAATGTCTATAAAAGTGATATTAATTGGCGTCAGGGAAATTTCTCTGACGCAATGACCTTTGCCGGTGTGCCGTCCGGGTACTTTAAGCGACTTCGCAGGAATGCCGAGTCATGCCATTGTCGACCTGGTGTTCCAATTTTATCACCATTTTAAACGTCTTCATATTAGAATATTTTAAGGAGGTATTAAGTGAGTCATATCATATCCATTCATATCAACTCAACAATTTCGACTTGTTAAAGGTGTACTCTGAACTGTCTAACAAAAGGGTACTCTCACCTATGCAGCACATTTTAACCAAACAGTCAGGCTTTAGTTCTTATCAGGAACATTGTGGTTTAGGAGGGAAGAATGGCACACTCAGCGTCCGTTGCATGTTTTGAACTTGCTACCTGTGCCATGATTGAAGTGTCTGTGGTCTTGATTACAAGGTTTGCCTCGCAGCCCTCTTTGATGTAGTGCCTGACTCTCTTATGGAAATTAAATATGCAGTATATGTGGATATCTTCAGTATTTTTGTTAAAAATGCTATCCATAATGTGGCCAAGGTGACGATTGGCAATAGGAAGTAGAGCTACTGAAGCTCAGCAAAAGAAGTGTGCATGAAACAAAGAAAGAGGGAGTCTAAAGGAGTAAATGACCCAAAAAGAATTCAGGATGACGATAACAGTAATCTGCTTTAAATAAGCAATCAGTTAGATAACTATTGTAAACTTTTGACTTTCAGTTTGGCACGTTCCATTGTACCGTGTAAACTGGTGTGTTTCGCTGGGCTGTATCGTTTGCATGTGCGATATCATGTGTCCTTCTATAGGGACTGGCGAGGTTACGACTTCAAATTGCAGACGGCTACGTTGGCATGTGAGACGGGATACAGTTTCCAGTCAAGTTTTCTGAGTTTGTGATCGCACCCAGAGTTGTTTGGCATGATTGAGATCAACAGAACTAAAACCCAAGAAAAGGGAACGAACAAGATGCATAGATGAGGAAGACTTGTTGAGGTTAGCCATGGTGGCTGCAACGAATTAATACTCTTCCTCTAACCTTCATTTGCACAATAATCTTCTCCCTCCTTATTATCAGCATATTTTCAATTGTCATCCCTCCTCCAAAAACGTGAAAATTATGATTGCATTGAAAGTGTCCTTCATCCTCGACGTACAACTCGTAACAACTGAACTTTTTAACATCGTTTCGCATTAAGTCATATGCCATTATCATCTTTACGGGTAGTCTGCTGCGATGTGCAGTTTGATGATCTAATTTAGTCGTCTCTCGTGTTCACGCCGACGAAGAAATATTACGTCGACGGATTGTTTGGCCGTCTCAGTATAAAACGGGTTATTTATAAAGGTTTGCTTTTCAGACAGTTTGGAGTACACATAGTCATATTACATATAAACAAGATATAATAGAACTCCTTTTTTACTATTATATGCATCAAAATTGATTTGTGATTTGATTTTATACCATATATAGATAATATGATTGTAATGCGATGTTACGTGTGAAGAAAATCGCATATTTATTCTTCGCCATTTTCATTTCTCATTTAGTACTTTCTTACTTGTAGTATCTCTTCTTTTCATGGAAATCCTTCTTCCTCTGTTCTCAAAACCAGTACCTCCTATATGCTCACGTTATTTGTGAAGTTGTCTATAAATTCATCGCTTAACGTTTCTTTACTATCGTCGAAACGATTGTTGTGATCAGTGTATGGCGAAACGCTTAGCAAAATTTACTTTGTTTTTAGCCGCCTTGAAGTTCTTTCGTTTCGTGTTGGTATTTCAGCACCACGCACAATAAACAGGGCTGGCTTACTGCACAACTTGAAGTCAGAGTATGATAAAGAGAGCCAATCTATATTCTTAAGCTACGGACGATAGCTTCTTTATTTATGACTTTCAAAACCTACAGTTTCTATATTCCTGACATGGGCAACCTTCAAATGTATGCACTCAAAAAATCCTATCAAGTTTTGGTTTCTTTCTGTACAATATACACACTGTTAATCAACTATATCAATAGGTTAACCTATCCCCTTCTACCTTTGAAAATGAGGATTTAGTCTCACGAAGTGCTAGTAACTACAACGGGTCACGTGTGAAAAAGGAGTTTCCCCGCAAGGAGAAGTCGAGACAGTCAACTTTCTTTCGTCCAACATTTACTACTACTTCCGTTAATATTTTCTCTTCTTCTTTTCTTCCTCTCTCTCTC
>JAAAKM020006524.1:0-10463 GCA_010016025.2 Alatinidae sp. Z8VKAUB7J3 | reverse complement strand
GAATTTAAAACGTAAACAATAGATAAAAGAAATGTTGCTGTTTAAAAATGTCAACTAAAATGATGCAGATACGGAATTGAATGCGGGGAAGCCTCGTTGCTTCTATTGTTTATATAAATAATTGTATATAATTGCATATATATAACGTTAAAAATGACGTATATGTATATATATATATAACGTTAAAAATAACGTATATATATATAACGTTAAAAACAGGTTCTTATTCGAGGCGAGCTTTCGGAATAAAATTCCTTCTTCAGGCTGAAGAGGGAATTTTATTCTGAAAGCTCGCCTCGAGAAAGAACCTGTTTTTAACGTTTTTATATTTCTCTTTTAACATAGGTTTTTATAGTCTGTATTAGTTTACATAATTGGTTTTTTAATTGGTTTGCTAAACTGATTACTTTGCTATTTACTTGTTGATCATTATATGTCTGGACTTTTTATTACTTCTTTAATTGTATTATTCGTACACAACTCTTTACGATTGATTACTTTTTATTAAATTAATTTGCCAGTTTATTAATAGATTTAATCATTTCTTCCAATCAGTTTCTTTGTTGCTTTGCATGAAGGTTAAGTTTTAAGCTTTGATGTCTATATTCAATTTCAAATGTTTCACTGCAACAGAAAACGTATATTGCAGTACAGACGGTGTATGTCTCCCTAATAAGGAGCTATTTTAAGGGACGTGTGTCATACTCCTTTTCGCCAGAGTATGGTCTCGGTAGTGCAATCTTATTTATTCATAAAAAACATTCTATTTGTGGAAGTTATTCTCAGATATTGTTGAAGTTTAGAAATCAACCTAACAAATGTGAAGTGAAGCATATGGTCATGTAAAACCCTACATTCATAATATGCATCAATATAATTTCCATGTGGTGCATTATAAGTCTATAACCTACGTCCTATAACTGTAATCCAACTGTAATACAAGATCTAGAGCAGCATTCTACACGTCCATGCCACCTACCAGACTAATTAGCACGATTTTGAAGAGTGCCACAGCAAATCTTACATGTTTCACTCGCAGCTTTCCTGAGCATCAGCGAGCATTAGCGAACATAAACCAGGAAGGACAAATCTTCCCTTATTTCATCTTTTGAATAAACACTGCTTACATTTTGCTTATGCAAGGCGATTTCGGTTTTTTGGATGTAAGTTAAACGTTTTTAAATCGCTTGCAGCAGCAATCTGCTATTCCTTTTTGATAATAACTGATACGCAAAATGACTATGATAAAAACGTTCTAATATAGTTCAATAAATGACATTATAGTATATTTCCATTCATTTTGATATAATGTAATGCAGAGTATGACCTCTGGGAATTGAACTAGCACTCACCCACTTGCAGCACCATGTCAGACTCTCGTCATTGCTGTAGTCACCGCAGCAAGCCGCTAATCATCTGTTAGTAACGTTGAAGGTCCGTTACACTTATTTATTTTTATAAGAAAACAGTTTATAAGAAACCAGGGCTCAATCTCCGAAAAATTTAAAAAACCTGAGGGCTAGATGGGGCTGCTCTAAGAAAATCTTGAAGGGGTTTAGACAATTTGATAACGCGTTATTTTTAATGAATAGGCTAACCTGGAACAGAGGGTACCCTAAATGAGGACAAGATAAATGGTGCTGACATGATCTTGCTTTCTTGATTAAAGTTTCGTTGTTGATGCAAAGCATTTTTTGTTAGTCTTGGTCTACTTCATCCTTTACAATCCATATTGACCCAACCGCTCTTTTCTAGCCCCTTCTATTTGGTACCAGAGAATAAGAAACTGCTGAGAAACGTTGAGGGCTCAAAAGATCAATATTTTAAGGTTGTTTTAAGGGCTGAGGTAGTTTCTCATATATAAAAAATAAGTGTGTATGAACTTGTAAGGTTATTTTCCAGTCTAGGCAGCTTAAGCTTAAAACGGCTGTTTTCCTTTGCTTTTAACATTCGCAGATTTGGAAAAGATCATTTTAATCATGTAAAACGGCTTCTTAACCATGATCGCATATTTGGAGATGAAAACATTTTTAGAATAACAAAGGACTCGTTTCTTTCCTTTACCAGAACGAAAATCAAGAGTGCATCTTTCCTGAATTACAATATCATTCAAAATGGTGCTTGCCTACAGCCAACACCGTACAAGGATGAGTGGTTAGAAGCCTGTTCTGGGGACGATATATTTTGTAGTGACCTTCTTGATGTTTATGGTCAGCGTACAACATGAATATTGATAACTGATAATAATTGATGATAACGACAATAATAAATTTAAGGAAAGTATTTTTGTAATTGGTATCCGAATCTCCTGTCAAGTATCTTTAAATGAATCTAATAGAGAGAATAGTAGATTCATTTGTAAATGCAATATTTACTTTCTCTTTCTGTTGTTGTAAGTATAGGTAGCAACACAGTTAAATAATAAAGACCAGGGAAATGAAATAAGTATATTAAGAGTAAAAGTCGGTAAAAAATCCATTACCATTTCTAAGTATACGATGATAGGTAATTGCAGTACAATGGACTGCAGTGCATCATTTCAAGAACAAATGTAATGAGTGTAAATAATAGCTGTAGCAGAAGTATTACTCAGATATATTGCTGCATAACTAAAGAAACTGATACTTACATAGATAGTTGTAAAACATTGTACAATTTTCTCTGTGCCCTTTCGCTGTTAGTAAATTTTGTGAAAGTAAAAAGCTCTGTACCCACCCCTAGACATTTTACAAATGTCTTTTTGGCCATATTTGACATTTTATGAACATAAGGCATTGCGGCGCTCTGATCTTATTTCGATATTAAATTTTACAGCACTTTCTATGTTGCTTCGGGTTGAACCCCCTGTCTTTGATGGTAAAACATGGTTTACGACTAAATTCCCCTTTGTATCTTTAATACAGGCCTTAACGACACTGTAATTCAATTGTGTAAGTTACCCTTGTTAAACCTCATTGGCAAACTGTTCGTTAAACTTTTAACATAAAAATATAGTTTCCCTTGGGATTCAGAAATGACCTTAAATCAGGAATTTGATTAAAATAAGTACGTTTTTAATTCGTTCTACTGACAAGTATAGCGTGTGTGTGCACAGCATCTTTTGAGGGACCATAATGCTATATCTTTTCTTAGTTTTTCACTGACAAATCTCTGTGTTGTCAATTCATTGAACCTCAGACAAATAATACACCTACTGGCAGATAAATTGTGTAGCAAATTATGCCTAGAGGATTCTAACAAAACGTACATCCTACATGAATTGCGAACACTGGCTCCTGTTTGTTAATACTTTTACACTTGTTTATTTGAATTAGGTTAATCAAGGATCTCAATAATGATTAGATTTCTATCAGGGCAGTAAGAATTTTAAAATTTGTAGCAGTATTAATAAATCAAATGAGAAGAAGACTTCGTCTCTAGCCTATTTTTAGACGCAGCCGTATCAGTAACCACTTGTGGAGGTATTTCTTGATGTCTTATTTTCTAATCCGTCTTGATTGTCCCATTACAATATAATTTTAGCATTGATTCTTTTTTACCCTTTAAAAATCAAACATTACCAAATGTGATACTAAAGAGAAGTTTTGCAAGCATCTTCACGTATCTTCACTAAGACACGTATTCATGAGTTCTATGATGATCATCATCATGATGATCATCAAGATCATCGTCATCGTCATCATCATAGAACTCATGAATATGTATCTTAGTGAAGATACGAAATATTCAGATAAAAATGATTGCAAAACTTCTTGTAAGTCTCTTTAGTATTATACTTGTTGCCCAATCTAATGCATTACCAAATGTGTTTTGGTCTTTGCAAAAGGACAAGCAAGGAGAAATTGCCGAGAAAGCAGAATAAGACATTGTAACATCAACATTCAGAATTGTTATCATCTGTTGCATTTCTTTTCTAGATCTAAATATGTTCTACGTGCGTAATCAGTAAAGTAGTTGATCTAATGCAGATTGTAGATATCAAATGATATGAATTTTTGCCAGTATCTCTCACAACCTACTGAACCAAGATTTATAAAAGAAAATAGACTTTAAGATGAGTGACGCACATCTTAATGCAATACAGAGCAAGCGGGTAGGCTGTATATTTTTTCCGACATAAGTTCCTCATAATAGCAGTCTTGAAGCGAAAAAAAAAAGGAAGAGCAATAGGGTAGCTCAAGAGGTAAGCTCTATATGATGAAATTTATTACTTCATAAGAAATGTTCGAGATTTATTATAGTAATTTTAACCTGCTGAGTAACAAGCAACAAGGAAATAAGAAATGTTTTTTGCATATTAAAAGAGAAATATCTATTCGACCTTACAAGAAACACATGTTAGCACTAGGCAGGTAATTTTATGAAAATCAAATTTCAATAACAGAGTTTTTCGAAAAAATTAATGAATGTGCTCAGCAATACTATACAACCACCCCCTTGTTAAGCAGTAGTCCCATTCAAACTCTCTAACCGTAAAAAATTACCAGCTGACATTTGTATCCCATGTTTCAACTTTAACAATAAACTTACCATTATGAAAAATGTAAATACTGCAGTTTCCTGACCTTGTAATTATGTCAAGTTTCCTTACTCTCTTATTGTTACGTCCTTAAGTATTTCAAATGATAATTTATCCCTTTTTGAGGGTCAACTTGATTCTGTTGCAATATGAACATACAACTTCATGCTGAGTTTATTCCAATTAGAATGGATACCTACTGCGGTGAAGTTTAAACGTGCCAATTTGCAATAGTTTGCGGGAAAACATCAGTATTCCTTCCCCTGGAATCTACACCTTTCAGAAGAGGTAATGTATATCTGGAGCTGTAAGTTTCTACAACGTTCAAACAAGTTCAAATCAGTTTTACAAGTAGAAGTAAATTCAGTATTTCGTGTGATATGAACAGCTGATAAGAACTCTTGATTATTGTAGTGTTTAATGGCACGTTGGCACAGTGGTACTTGTCTTCCGTTACAACTCGAGCGACCGAGATGCAGTTCAAGACTATAGTGCCAAAGGGATGAGATTGGTGAAATGAGTACCAGACATGCTGGGAGAAGTAGTCAAAAACTTGACTTGAGATCATGGGGTTTTTTACTATTTAGATAACTCCATGCGTTGGATAGGAGAGGCGCTCATCCCTACCACTATAGTCATAGAACCTGACTAAAGAAAAGGATTCGTCTTGCCACTGATCAACCATCTTTTTGTCCTCTGTTATTCTCGATAATTAACTTTATTTTAACTCATTCCATGATCCGATCGGTAATTACTATCTTGATTAATAATCGGAAAAATTTTATAGCGGCTTTTCTACTTGCACAAATTAATTCATTTACCATTTAAAAAAAGGCGCAAATATTTTTATTAGCATGCTTTGCTTTTCAATTAATGTGGGTCTGGTAATTGGTATTGGAAGCAACTTTTTCAGCTTATAGTATTGGAGCCTTCCTAATCATAATTTTGATGATCGACCCAAAATATATATCAGATTATATCAGATTTCTTTTGAATCTATTGAGTTCCTTTCATGTTACAGTAAAAAATTGTATCTTGAGGGTGTTTGTTTGTCCGGTTCATCGATGATTGCTAATTGAAAATGGTAAATAAGTATTGAGCCTCTTTACTCACTCATTTAAAATATTTCAAGGTGCTAGCTTGTATGTCTGTGCCTTTTCAAAATTTCAGGAGTCATGTTAAAAGCAAAATTTAAGCCTTAAGCTCTACACACAATTGCAAGGTCTTTTCTTTCGTAGAGTTTCTCTAAAAAACGCTTAAGCTTTCATTGATACAATTCGGAGCCTTGCAGTTACTCTTGACATGCACTTGGTGTCATATCTTGCAAGAAGTATCTTGTATTGGAGGGTATCTGGGGGTTATAGCCGATTTAGTCAGACCATTTCTTTGCTGAAAAGACTTGTTGCTTCGATGACGACCGTCCTCCTCTTTGTGTATAAGGACATAAATATGTTTCTTATATACTGCTTCAAATTCTACTGACATGGCATGGTATTTTAACTAGCATTTTATAAGTACCTTTTTTTCAAATATATTGGCAATGATAGCCCCCTCAGTCAACCCGCGCATCAGCCTTAATATAAGTTCATTAATTCATTGCTAGTGACTTTGGTAATTTGACAGATATATGAAAATCACAATTTCAATATATAGTGATGACAATTGTCTTCCCGTTACATGCAAATAGAATGTATGTATTCTGAGATGAAAATAATTTATGTAAGAAATATGAGGCTGAGTTTAGGCAAAGTTAAAAAACAAGCCAAACAGACATACTCAACTTTGAAACTCATGTCAAAGGCAAAGTTTATTACTTCTCATAATAGAAAAGAGAGCTCTCGTTTTGTTAAACATTCTTAATGGGAAATATGATAAGGTCATTAAATAACAACTCCAAAATTATTAATTTTCTTTCTATTTTAGGCACGTAAAGAGGAAAATCCCAACAACATCTGAGCCAGACAAATAGCAAAGATGTTTCTATTATATTTCATAATTTTGATACTTGGTAAGTATCTTTATAATTTTTCTAAAGTTCCAAACGTTGATTAGGTCATTTAGTCTATAGACTGATAACCTTAAGTAGTGCAGGAAGAGATGGCCCACCATGTTTAAACTCTTTTGAATATTAGTATCATGTGGATAAATTCTAAGAGGTTAAGGAGGCATTTGTCAGTATAACTCCCGACTTCAAAGTTTGATCTGGGTTAACCTCGTTTATTCATGTAGATGAAAACAGAATTTGGGAAGTGTTCTAGATTTGTTGTCCAGGTGTCTGATATGTCCATCTAATTTGGAAAAATCTAAAAATGGTATTTTATGAGATTGAGAACCTATGTCGCCTTATATCATTTTGGTCTAAATAGTATACATAAAAGTTTATTTCTGAATTTGAACATTTTAACCCTCTCCGGTATCAAGCATAAAGGTATCATATTGTCATTTTGTCTTCTTGTATTTCCTTAATACTTCTATATTGTTATGAACAGCAACGCCCAGCAAAGAATGCGCATATGAACGATATTGAAGCTTTCGATGTATTATCACATCATCCTCAAGGTATAAAAATCTTGACGGTGTATATGGTATTTAAGGTACATATATGGTATTATGTACCTAGTGGCATGAATTAACAATCTACATAATAAAAATAGAAAAAAATAAATGAACCTCATAGGATAAATTAGAACAGCGAAAGAGGAATTGAGCCTATTGTTCCATTCCAATTTGACCTAGGTTTGCCAAGGAGAAGATTTTCTTTGATAAGAAGAGTGAATTCAGAAGAGGCAGAAACTAAGAAGAGGCAGAAACTAAAAATGTAAAATCAGAAAAAAGGATGAGAGTGTTGAAGAGAGAGAGTGAAAGTTGGAAATTGGCAGAGTTGATAGAAGATTCTCATTAACCGCCGAGGTTCCCCAATTGATAAGCAACGCGTCTTTGAAATTGGCGAGTCGTCTGACCTAAAGACGTTGCGCTACAACAACGATACTGAAATTTCTAAACGACGTCAGATCGTATTTACTTGGTAAGATATCGACAGGTTACGAGAGGGGTGTAAAAAAACCTTAAATTAAATATGCAGAAAACCAGACGTACAAAGCCTATT
This sequence comes from Alatinidae sp. Z8VKAUB7J3, assembly GCA_010016025.2. NCBI lineage: Eukaryota > Metazoa > Cnidaria > Cubozoa > Carybdeida > Alatinidae > Alatinidae sp. Z8VKAUB7J3. The sequence continues at coordinate 2,838 of JAAAKM020006524.1, read as the reverse complement.
AACAAGTTTTTTACTTTTTAAAGAATGTAAACCCGTAAAGGGTAGCAGAAAACGTATGGTACGTTTGAGAAATGATAAACTACCTCTCGAAACTACTTCTTTATTGTCCTATTACGTTGAAAACTGAAGGTAGAAATGACCAAAGAATTTTAAAGGCTACTCTCTAGTATATGCTATAAAGCATATGTTTAGCAAAGCCAATTTGTTTCCTCGCCAAAGCACTTAGACAGGTTAGTATCAGCGAAAATGGTTTCGGCAGTGCACAAGTAACACAGAGACGTTTAAAGAAGGCACGAATATCAGCATATGAAATTTATTGACGTCTTAAAAAGTATCAGACACATCTACCATTCCATTAGTACTGGCTTAAGAAGAGAGAAGGCCATAGTGCCATCTTTCCCTTAAATTTTTACTTCCTGCCGGAAGGAGGACTGCCATTCAATCCTTTAATCTGTTTAAAGCCCCTTACAATGTGACAATGTGTCATTGAAAAGAGAACATTTTAGATAATTAGTTATTAAAAATGTAGTAGATAAATGAATAATATACCGGCAGCTAGGATTGTAAAAATTCACTAAGTGTCTTGTTACTCTACTTACTATTCAAGTTCCTTTCCTTCTGTTTAAAATGACTTAAATAACACTAGGTCACTTTATTAAAATTTTTCAGTTCGCCCGTAATTATGTCCATGTTAAGAAATGTTTGAAAAATGGGCTGAGGATAAAAAATACTTTATTGGAAAGTAATTTCTTTTCCACAAATTTACAGATAACCTAAGATAAGAGTACTCTAGGCTTGTCTTAAGGAAATTTTGATATATAAGCGAATTACAAATCACACAGCACTATTTATTACGGGATTGATATTGGGTAATAGCGCACCTTCCTCTCTAAGAACCCTGTTCTAGAACATTGGCGGTCATTGCCATCACAGTGTTCTGTCCCTTTCTTCTTTCATGAATGATAACAGGTTAAAAGGGAAATCACTTGTCCTCACATCGTTGTAAATTTGGGTCGATAATAAATTATTTAAATACTTTGTACTTCAGTAATTCATCCTAAAAGCTAGTACCTGTCTTTCCTACAGATCAGATGAACCTGCACGCCAACGGAGCAAAGGTCAGTTAAAATTAAGCTCACGTTCTAAATTTTGAAAGAAGTTGAACAAGAAAATGGGTAATGAATTTCAGAGGACCAAGTTTAGCATTGCAGCTGGCCCACTGTATTGATAAGAAGAACGTAAGGGCCTAACATGACATTTTTTCTCGATATTACGTTATGCTAGGAACTACCATCCGCTCGATGTCAATTCAACATAATTATTTCCACCAGAGGGTCATTTGTCATACCTACATTGGATCAGGGTCACCGTAAAGTACATACATCCATACATACGTCCATATATCGACTTTGATTGGATCAAAGTAAGACCTACGCTGTAATAGTTACAAACGTTTTGCCGACAATTGACCTGATCAAAATGACGTCATTTCTGTTAGAGTTCGTGAGTTCTCATATCTTTCAGAGTCCGCATTGTTTTATTTCATCGTATTACTGTGAACACAGTAGATAACACTGGTCAACACGATTTTTGGTGTCAAGGGACAAAACATGGTTTTTAGATAATTTGATGGTGCTGACTCCAAAAATGACCTTATTTTTTATATTTTAGCTACCATTTATTTTTTTTTGTACCGGGAGTACTCATTTTTGGTAAAAAGAGTAGTTTGTGGTCTTGGGTAATTGCAAAATTTAATTAATAAGGGTCATAGAAACAAATCAACGTTTATGTAGGCCCAACACCTTATTGCGAGACTCATAAAACTAATAATTTTTATTAGAATATACAGAAAAAAGTGTTTTTTAAGTTAAAAATTTTAAAATAGAAGTTCCAAAATTTCCCAATTTATTGCCAAGATTCAAACTAACGAATAACATATATCGGTAATTATAATACACTTTAGTAAACCTTATTGTCAAGGTAACATCAAAAATAAAAAACCTTAGAATCTTCTGTTTAATCAATTTTTCTTGGACCGGGCGTCAACAAATACGATCCCGGTGGATGAAGATTGTTCAGTGGTTGTTAAAAATGCATTTTAAATTAGCCGATGTTTGCTACATAGTACCAACTATACGCGACAATACCTATACCTCATTCAATAACACCTAAATGAAACATGAAACAAATCGACTGCAACAAGGATAAATGGGTTTCACGTGTAGATTTGAAAATAGTAAATTTCTTTGTGTGTGAGTAACGGTAGGGAAAAATGGAGTCCTGGAAAAGGAAAGAATGGCTTCCCGGAAATCTCATGGTCGGTGAAAGAAAATTATTGGTGCTACCCTACAGAGGAAAAATCTTATTTCCTCCCATACACATCAAATTTGGATTAATGAAACATTTTGGAGAATCGCTCGAGAAGAACAGCAAATGTTTTGAGTATATTTTTAAATCGTTTTCAGGACTTAGAACATAGAAACTCAAAGCATGAGTGTTTGAGGGTCCTGATATCGGGAAACTCTTATTAACATTTATGAATTTGTTAATTCAATGAATGACTCCATGTTTGGACATCCTTTATTGACATGGTACAAAATTATGAGGAGGTAGTGGGAAAGTCGTTTGAAGTCTCAGGACAAAAGCGTTGATATGTGTATTTAGGTTGATTATTGACATTGCCATTTGGATAAATTTCCAGAGCATTGTGGAGATGTGAATGATGAGCCAAAAGAACAATCCCATCAGTATATCAAAACAATGGAAGAACTACCAGCGCCGGTGGGGCAAACGAATGACGTCTGATTATTGTTCGGGTATGAAAGCAAAAATTAAGTA
>JAAAKM020006522.1:0-10464 GCA_010016025.2 Alatinidae sp. Z8VKAUB7J3 | reverse complement strand
GAGTAGTTGTTAATGATTTTTCCTCCTCCCAAACGGACCCCCCCCCCCCCCCCCCTTTGCGACTTCATCGAAAAGAATGATTTATTTAAATTATCTTTTTATGCAGGTGATCACCTCCTCGTAAAAAACAGACCATTCTTTTTAGAACCATATTATGCCTATTTGCCATACTGAAAACTTTCACATGACATTAAGTTAGTGCGAGTAAATAGGAAAAAATGAAGTGGGAATTAATCTGTGACTACGTGAACTAATTTTGTGTGTCTTTCTAATCTATATACCAAGTATTATTGGTGACCTAAAGGATCAAATAAGTTAATTCAGAGTTGATTAATTATTATAATATTTTGAATGTGGACAAGCTATTTTGTAACTAACAATATGATAAGATTATTTACAGTTTCTCAAATATAACAGGTTGTCTTACAGCAATATAATATGTTGATCAATCCAATTATAAATGCGAAAAGATCACTTTAAAAGAATTAATATATATTTCACCTTCAATGTTTTAGTGTGTCCACAGGGATCTCGCAGCTCGCAATATCTTGTTAGATTCCGACTACATTGTAAAGATAGCAGACTTTGGAAGAGCACGTAACACGACCTATGATGATCTGTACAAGAAAACATCTGATGCTAAGGAGCCAGTAAAATGGATGGCGATCGAGTCGTTGACGGATAATGTATACACAACAGAATCAGATATGTATGAAATATGATTGATATCTAGTGGTGTATTAATTATTAATATTTTTAACAGAATATTAGTGTACTTTCAGCAATAAAAGTTTAACTAAGAAGTTACGTTGTGGATTTCTGGGATTTGAAACCTACTTCCATTTAAGTAGTCCACTTTGCCTGAGAGGCTGTAAGTGTTTTTTGCTTAAAACCTTGCAATATTTATACATTAGTCAGAAAAGTGTATATTTAAAAGGGAATTTACACTAGGCTGTCAAGTTTGGGGAGAAGGTAAAGGGAAAGGTACAAGGGCACCAGGGCGTAACGAATTATTCACAATACGGTGTAATCAAAGAAGCAAAGATGATCTTAAAACCAGAGAAAGTTTTTTCTTGGATGTAATGACCTAATGAACTCAACGATATTTACCTTGAAAGTAATTGCTATGAAGGAGAGCACCAAGTAAGATATTTAGAAGAACGTTTTCAGTTGTTAACATCATATATTGCTTATCACAATAACTATTGAGGATTGTTTCTTAACGTCTTCACTCACACAATAAATTGACCATTTTCTAGATAGGTTTTTTGTATTAAACCATCAATCCTTTAAGTTACATACTTTTGTAAGCCTCCACCCAGTCTTTAGCTTTTTGTTAATGATTTATAAAATTGTTTGTCAATCTAACGTTTGTGCTTAATGCCTACTTTTACATCAAAGGTTATGCCAAGGGCAACCCATTCCTTTGCTTTTTAAATTCTTTAAGGAGCTACTATATATGAAAAAAAACGTAAATAAATATTTTTACCATATCATTCCCCCACAAATCATTAAAAAATTCTCATTCAATAGCAATAAAATCTGGCAGTTTTCCCATCAACCTTTCCAGTGTAATCTTAAGTAGTTCATTTGCAGAATGGTGTACAAAGAAAAGTTATGTTCATCAATCCATGGATTATATAATGCTGACAGAGTTCATTTTGAGATACACTTCTTACTGATGGTTACTCATGATAATATTTATGCACGACATGTGTTTGGAGTCTTTTAATCTAAGATCCCTGATGACCAGTAAACATGGTATGGAAACTATTCTAAATAAACAATTAAAAGCACAGGAAAGGCTAATAAAAATAAGGCAGCTGGGCATCCAGTAGCGATATCCCTCGATTTAGGTTAACTGGCAGAGAAGCAAGCAATTAGGTAGGCTCGACTGCCAGGTAGGAGCTCTTTCAAGGATCACAAAAAGAACCTGTCACCAATGAAAACAAATACTACATCTATTAATTGGCAAAAAGATCAGAAGCAGACAAGTTTTTGCCCCTTACATTGGTTAGTTCTAGAATGAGTTGACGTAGATTGTAAGCTTCCATCAATCTGTCAAGGGTCATTTCTTTTGTTTTGGACCACTTAGGACTACCATTCAGAGGTTTTCCAGTTAAAGTCACTAGAAAATATAAAGGGTATGCCACGGTTTTTCATTTCCTATATTGTTAAGCATACAGGTTGTTGATGTAATGCTTCACAAAGTCTTCAAATTCTTCGCTATTGCTGATCAGGGGTAAAAAAAGAAAAGTGCACTAAAATTATCCTCACAAGAAATCAGAGACTTACAAAAAACTATGTACGTCCATCAAAGAAATGTTAAGGTTGTCTCAAGTACTGTTACTGTTAAATTTACAGTAACGAAACAGGTAAGGTAGTTCTGTAAGGAAGGGCCAGGGATACTTTTTGTGTATCCAACAAATATTGTCTAATAGTTCCTTTCGATGTATATTTTCAGTAATAATCATTGCATACTGTAGGCTTTATTGTATCTTAGACATGAGAAGCCACACAGATGCTGGGCTTGGCATAAATCATCCCAGAGCATATCTGATAAGTGCAAAAAAGACATAAGCCTATAATAATCTATATGTTTAATGTAGCTTACTTTGTAGAGAATCCACGGAAATGACAAAATTTTGTCTGAAATGAAACTAGCAAGACTGCTTTTATTAATGTAAATCATGACGCAAATGTAATTGAAAATGGTAAAATGATAATAGATGCCAATATCAGAGAGTCTATAGGAGCAAATAAACAAAGCACTCGAGGCATTAATAGAAAGATGTTGGTATATGATAGTACCTTGAAAGTTAAACTTGGCGTGAAATATTTAATAATCAAATACCATCGATCAGTTCATACAGCCATTTAACACATATTTCATCACCCCAGCATAGATCACGTTAAAAATAACCCTTCTCAAAACAAATATTAGTATATACATGTACGTGGCAGTAACACCTTGCGAGCATAAATTGTACAAAATTTGAAGACAAACTAAAAACTCAAAAAATTAAAGGAGAAATAAATAGCTATCACCAATGTACGATTTATATTGAGAGAAGTGACTAGATATCCGGTTTGGTTCTCAATAGCAACAAAACAAAAACAATAAAATTGAATACACCAATCCAGATTGGACCCGCCGCTCCAACCATCTTCAATTTACCCTACTTTACATGGGCTTATTGGCTATTCTCATACATTGCGGCGGCCTAGTAGGCCCGCGTCATCTGGACACACTATAACATTATATCGGCTAATGCTATTACAAAGAGATTTGGCACGTTTATAGTTGAACTATTTTCCAACAAATTCTTAATTTGGTGAAAACGACGTCAGCGATGGCGATGAAATGTTGCGCAATATTCAAAAATTACACCAATTTTTAAAAAGGTCTAAAAACATATTTTTTAAATTATATTTTGATTCTTATTATAAAATATTATTATAAAATATGACTCTTAAGTCACTGTTGATAAAAAAACCATCTAAGGATTAGGTTTACTAATAATTATTTTACATATATTGTTTTATAAGGTTCTCTGGCATTGTTCACCTAATATCACAACATATTTTTCATTGTTTACGAAATTTTAAGACATTTTGCATTGTTACTTCAAATTTTAGAATCCAAAATCGTCGGCACAAATTCAGGAAAGAAAATCTAAGCTTAAATATATAATAATCATGTTTTCTCAAAGAAAATTAATAAACGGAAAGGTAAAAAACTCGACTATAGGTCAAAAAACGCCATTATCACAAATATTTAAAACAATTCAAACAAATTTATTTATCATAAAATGTCTCGGTAAATTTCAGTAAAAGTCAAAGAAATTAATGTCGATCCTGCCAGGCTTCAAACAGTTATGAGCTTAAATGTGTACCCCGCATACCATCTGTAAAATAGAGTAAACAAGAACCAATATTGCAGTTGGAAGTCGAAAGTTGTTGTTTTTTTCTCACACAGAGAATCCTGTTGGATATGTTGTAATAAGCCGTAATCCTGTTTCTATCCTTAACAATACAAAATCTATTTTTCTAAGTTCAGTAACGCCTCGTCTAATTTATTTTGTCTAAATCATTACAGAATTCCAAGTTGTCACTTTTCTCTATAATAATTTTTTATAAATGAATAAATTCATAGTATGTTTCTTGTCTTACTTTTCAAATAAATTACAATTCGTAGCTAAAACCTTTTAACCCTACTTTACATGGCCTTTTTGGCTCTTCTCATACATGGGGAGGGGCCTAGTAGGCCCGAGGCAGTTTGACACACCATAACTTTATATTGACCAATGCTATTAGAAAGATATTTGCAACTATTTTCCAACAAATGAAATATTTTTTTTTTAATTTGGTGTGAATGACGTCATCTATGGCTATGTATTGTTGTGCAACATTTAAAAATTTCAAAAATTTTGTAAAAAGACCTTTTGAATTATATTTTGAATTTTTTAGGGCTTTTAGTATCTCTAAAGTATTTTTACATGTAAATGTTGTATTTAGGCAAGATATTTTAGATTTTGAGAAAATTACTTTCCAAAATGTATGAGATTTGAAGCGACTGAAATGGTTGCTCACTTATAATCAACCAGTTTTTAATTATTTTAAGTATTATGACTAAAAATATCACCCAAATATCAAAAATATAACTCATAATTCACTGTTGGTACAATATTCATCTACAGATTTTTCAGAAATGATTTTCTTATAATCATTTTGCATATAATTTTATATAAGTTTCTCTAGGGAACTTTACCTTATTGCACAACATATTTTTTCATTTTTTGCGAAATTTCAAAAAAATTTGCACTTTTCACTTCAAATTTTGATACTAAGAAATCGTCCGTACAAATTCGGGATAGAAGATCTAAGTTTTAAGATATAATAACCACGTTTTTCAAAGAAAAGTAACAAAACAGAAAGGCGAAAAACTGCACTATAGGTCAACAAAACGCCAATATCGCAAAATTTTAAGAAAATTTTAAAACATTTTATTCATCATAAAACTTCCCAGTAAATTTTAAATAAAAGTCACCAAATTTCATGTCAATCGCGCCAGGCTTTAAAAAGTTATTAGCTGAAATGTGTAGCTGCAGGCCAGGCAAGAGAAGCTTTAGCGTGATTTGTAGTTTTCGGTTAAAAATACTTCAAAACGATTTGTCCCTTGACTCTCTGCAATCTAAAAGAATATATAGCAAGCGCCAAGAGCTTGACTGTAGATCGATGGCAAAAGGATACGTGCATAACTTTAGTTTTGAAACTAATAACAGCAAAGAGATTGCATTGTATCGCAAGTATTACTGATCGATGTGGAAAATAAAAAAAAACTCATTCAACCCACTTTTAAAATAACAAAGCCAAGCGCCTTAAATCAGTCAACATTTTATTGTAAACCGCAATACACCAGCAAAACAAGGCAGTTGTTGCCCCCCAAAAATCGAACATCAGTAATTTTACTGTAGTAGACTTAGTATAAAAGCAGTGGAGAATAAGAGGAACTTTAAACTTAATGACATGCAGGTGCGTAAGGACACTTTCTTTCATTTATCTGAACATAAGCGTACACTGAGTCTAGTCGTGGAGTGGTTACCTTTTGGACTTTTTATTAGTAATGACTTCCATTCCTTTGCGAAGAGAAAGAGGAGACAAATTGTCACGTCTGTTTACGATTCTTCATGTTTTTTAAACCCTAGTGTACGGTAACCAACATATGCTCGTTGCAGGTAAAACTAAGCAATGAAAAATGATTTAAGTAAATGTGCATGATATTGCTTGGGATAGACGACAAAATGTAAAGTGGAAGTTATGCTTTGGAGGCATTATTCTAAGACAATCGTTTAATATATTCTTAACAGAATAAGAGTTTTATTAAATTGCTTTCAGGTTGCAGGCGCGCAGGAGAAGCCTCCTAAACTTTTGTTTGCTTCTGACCTGCCTCTCAAAAATGTGCACATCTTAAAATATGTTTAGTCACAAGAGGTACCCCTTATGGGCCGATGGAGGATCCCCAATCGGTCCATCAAGCTCCCTTGAAATTTCTTGCAAATCATTCTCCCGTCTTTCCCTTAAATCGAACGCTTTGTTGTTGATATTTCATAGACAACGTTGTCCCTCGTAAAGGGGAATAATCTTGACAGTTTCCTCATAGGACTACTTTTTGGCAGGATTAACAACTTTTCCTTTCCTTGCCTTTTTTCTTTCACTTATCAACTCCTTATCTGTTTAGTCAAACATTTCATTATCTTTCGTACATTTTGCCTCTGGATGTACTCATTTCTTTGCACTGCTTTTCTTTCGATGTCACCAGCTTCAAAATTAACGCGCAACATGATTTATCGACGTGACCTCTTCTCAGCACAAACACTCTCGAGTCTGGCCTATCTCTTCCGTATGCTGACCAAAATTCTTTATTCTAAACTGTGATAAAGTAAAATTAACTACAAAGGCGACTGAAGTCTGATTTTCCGCGCGAATTAAATCTTGTCTTGTTCGATGTGAACACTGAAATATTTTGGCGCAAAAAATGTCTTCACCGAGCATGCATGCATTCGATTTGATTGAGTGAGTGTACAACGGGCTCGACAAGACTATTCAAGACTTAGAGCAATAGATTTTTAGAATGAATCCACTCAATAAATTTGAACATGATCAAACATCACTAGAACTCGCTATATAAGGCTCGACACCCCTCAACTTTTCTTTACAAGGTGTACAAATGGGCTCGACTTTTGATTTGACAAAAGTTGTGCGAAGTCTAGTTGTAAATCTAGCCCACTTGTACAGGTCTTAGGTGTTAATCCAGAATCCTGAATTTGTTCTAGTAAATATCTCGTAAAACAGAGTAACTATCATTTTGTCAAAGAGAAGCATAACTGTTACAAGGATTTAATAGTGATTCTCTCAAAATACTTTCCGGACGGACATAAAAAATTTTCAACAACAGTTCTTTAGTCCCGCAATGTGATTCGTCCATTGAACATTTTTGATTAAAAGGCTGGATCGGTCTATCGGTCTTTTCAATAACTCTATTATCTTTGTTATGGCAATTATTGACACCTAAATTGATTTAAATATGGTGCTAGATTTAGTAGATGATGTACCTTCAAGCACTCATAAGAAAATACTAACATAAAAGATAATCAATTTATAATTAAATCTCAAAAAACGTTCGAAGGAGTAGATTTAAAGAATAAGGCTTAAGAGGAATTACATTCAAGTAATAAATAGAAAAACACTCCTGAAAACACCTTTACTACTTAATAAATTTTACAATACAAACTTGACTAACTAATCAGAATGGCTTTGACTTCCTCCGATTGTAATGGACGCTGATTAATCTAAACACAGGCAATTCGGGCATTCCAAATTCTAATTGGCACTTTCGAAAATATAGTTGGGTATACTCTTTTACACGTTTCATTTCGGTCATATTGATGATTGTACTTTGACGAATGTCAGACGCAAAAAGCTTATAAGTACATAAAGTTTTTGCGTTTCGTACAATATTTTTTATTTGTACCACAAACAAACTACTGTCCATTTTTTTATTGATCTATTAATGCATCTCTGTGCTATTTCTGCTAGAGACGAACTTCCAACGTTCCAATATCCAGTCTTCTGTATGGCAACGATTTCCTCGGGCTGATGATCTGAGTGATATTAAGTCTTCTTTATAGGATGTGGTTCCATGATATACAAATTTCCCTTATTTACATTGACCAATAGCTCAAGAGACAGTGTCTATAAATTAATAGAATTTGACATAACTAATAGTTGCTCGTAATAGTCTTGAAATAACGAAATGAAATAAATGCATTTAATGAATTTTTGAAGTAATTCTAACTTTCTTCCATTTTAGATGGTCCTTTGGTGTTTTACTATGGGAAGTATTTTCATTCGGTGACACGCCGTACCCTGGGATCAAAAATATGGACCTTATAAAATTCCTCCTCACTCCGTTACGCATGGATAAACCTACAGACTGCCCTGAAGAGATTTATATTATCATGAAAGCGTGCTGGAATAGAGAGATAAAGCAACGACCGTCATTTGCACGAATAGCTGACCAACTCTCAGATATTATTCTGGATCGTTCAGGCGAGGTAATTTTCTTTAAAAAAAATTAATTCAAAAACTAATGCCCGTCCACTGAAGGTGTTGTCGTACTTTCTCCCGTTGTTGAAATGAGTCTTCCGTGACTCCCAGGTTTCCTAAGATATTCATTTTATGCTCTTGTCATAGATGCAGGGGGGGGGGAGTAGGCCCGCGGCAGTTTGACACAATATAATTTTATATCGGCTAATGGGGGGGGGACTGGGCCGCGGCGTGTGTGACACTAGAGAATTTGCTAGCCGCGACCCCGATAGCAGCGATGGTGGCCAAATGTATGGGGGGGGGGGGTAGTCCCACGACAGTTTAACACACTATAACTTTATATCCTCTAATGCTATAACAAAGACGTTTAGCACATTTATGGTTTAGTTATTTTCCAAACAAATTGGAAAAAAATTTGCTTTGAATGACGTCAACTATGACGCTTTTTTTATTTGTTTTGAGCATTGTGAATAAAATTATCCCCAATCTCGAAGATATAATAATTATGTTTTTCAAAGAAAAGTAACAAGAGAAAGGTAAAACATTATAGTATAGGTGAACAAAACGCAAAAATCGCAAAATTAGTTTTAAAAATTCAAAAAATTCATTCATCATAAGACCTTTCAGTGAATTTTATAAAAAGTCACAAATTTCATGTCAATCCGACCAGGCTTTGAAAAGTTATGAGCCGAAATGTGTAGCCGCGGGCCTACTACCCCCCCCCCCCCCCCCCCGCCCTCCATGTAAGATAGGGTTAAGGCTATGGTTAATTTTATAAACTATTGTCTGAGGAATTGACATTTTTAACTGTAGTTGAAAATATATCATTTGACCCTCTACCTTATTTCTTATGTTAAAGTTCTTTAAACTGTTCTTGTCTCTCTTTTGCATCTAATAACACAATTCCTCCTTTCGAGATCCAACAAACTAGACAGCACTCTTTTGTCTGTAGATATGACATGTTAATCAGAACTATATTTTCTGCAATATTTTTAATTGAAATGTCTCTTAAAGTTTATTAGTGTACCCTCTTTAGTGCAGGGCTATACTCTCATATGTTTTATCAATGATGACTTTTACGGCAAGATGTTACCATATAGAAACATGAGAACCAATGTTTAAGGTAACCGAGTCTAATTAACTATTTCTAGTAACTAGTCTCTTTATATTTTCACTTGTTTTCGTTTATAATTCTTTTGAATTCAATTTAATAACTGGCTTACAAATTATTGCTTTCAGTCCATGATGCTTATAAAAAGGTTTACTCTGAAGATGTACTACTTCGAAAACGTTTTCTTTTATAAAAATTTATTTTTTTCTGTAGGTTTTTGATAAGACTTTATAGTACAAGAATTTTAGGCTTCAATTTGCCGCATTGTATTATTGTACCGAGTGTAGTTTTGTTCACTCCTAAAGTAAGAATAGGTAAAATTTTTCGACTTTCACGTAGTAGAATACCCAGCTCACAGCCGGTTTTGTGATTTATTAGACATTGAAGTGATTTTATTTCGTTTAGCCAGGGGCTTTAAATTGATAGTCATGTCGCTCAAAGGACAGATAAGTACAAACTAAGAGATTATCTTTTGAAGTAAATATAAAATTAAACAAAACGGAAATGTTATAATCTGATGATCATAATTACATATTAGTTCCGTGAATGGTATCACATCATTTACTTTTAAAAACCTTGAAACATTCTATTTACCACTGTATACCATCTTATTTACTGAAATGAGAAAGGAAGCAATAAAGTCATCCTCTCGTCTCTTTGTGCAGGTGTAAGGCTAGAGCTTTATAAATTTTGATTTGTGGAGATATCATTTACATTATCCAAGTAAAATTACACTATTTGAAGAAGATTTTTTACAAGTCGTAGAAAAATCTGAAACGTCTACTACGTGTATATTTTTTGATCTTATTGTTTACTGTTCACCCTACTTTGCAAAACGATCTTACGTTCCTTGGTTGAAACCTATTGAAGCATTAACATATCAAAGTTAATAGGTTAGTTCTTACACCGTTTAACTCTCAACTATCAATTGTTGCTATTGTGAATAAACAAAAATTATAAAATGTTATTGATTATTACAAAACGTGAAGAAAATCAACAGAATTTTTTTCAGTATTGAACAAAATATAATCAAAAAATGAACTAATACATGGTACATGGGCTAAGATATCATCTTTTAAATGTTGTATTTGTTTTAGGTTACTCAAGTCATTTCTAAAATCAACTTATAGATCATTTTCTACACGTCTTGCACTTTCGACTTTATGGTGTAAAATTAGAAAATTTCGATTTAGTAAAATTGTTAGCTTACTCTAATTAGCAAGAAAAGAAGTTATAGAATTTAT
>JAAAKM020006519.1:0-10466 GCA_010016025.2 Alatinidae sp. Z8VKAUB7J3 | reverse complement strand
ATTATACGTTAGCATTCGTGTGATGAACCCCTTACTTAGGCGAGCATCGCCTACTTTTTGCTTGTACTGACCCGAAAGCGTTTTACTGTATGCGCGGTGTGCATGAAGGATTTTTGAAGGAGGGGAGCATGTTGCTTTCGAAAGGCACCCTCTTAGCTGCAGCTCCTTTCCCTACATTAAATTTGAATGGGAATATGCTTATATGGATTCATATTTTTGCACGGGTAAAAGAAATGCAAGGGTATTTTACGTTATTATCCCCATTCTCTCATAAGTTTTATGTTCCTTTTCTAGGTCCAACTTTCTTAAGAACATGGCAACCTCGATACGCCATTATCTTTCACAATAGCGACATATCGTTTAGTAGCCATCAATGAGAATCGCGTAGTAGTAGCGTGTTTTGTTGAGAATTACTGAGAGTGTTCGTTGCAGTCTTACTGCGAAACTGGGGGAGTTTATCTCAGATAGCGAATCATGGGGAGAGATTTAAACACAGGATGCACAATTTCTGAATGAATAGTTAGCAACCTGGGGTTTTAAGGGTCACAACAAGCCAAGAGCCTGTAGTATTTTGATTAATTATAATACATGCTGTTGTGTATCTGAATAATGCTAAAATAATAATTCGACCATAGTGCGCAACTGTGGGAATAAACACATATGAGCTGGATAAGGACAAATAATGAATAATGTAGAATAAAATAAGACTAGGTTAAGTAAAATGGGGTTTGATAGAAAATGATCAGTAAAAAGAGTGGAGGAACATCAAATGAAACAAAATAATGATCAAAAGCATAGAAAGTATGTCTGTAAAGTGAAACTACCCTACCAGGAATAGTTGGCAAAAATTTAGAGTGGATAAGAAAAGAGTTGAAGAAAGTAGAATGGAAGAGAGTAACTTGAACAACGAAGGGAATCGAAAAGAAAATAGTGCAAAAGAAGAGGAAAATGGAAGAGACTAGAGTAAAATAACAGGAAATCCGGGAAATCAGAGTGATAGTAACAAGGATGGAAAATGATAAAACTGAATGATGATAATAACTCTTGAGTCCCGAATAGACGTGCCGTCACGGCAATAATTTTTTTAAAATTTTCCACCCACAACTCTGTTATTTCAGCCACGACGTTTATCAAAATTAACAGGTTATGGCTCGACACCACGCTTACTCATGCCCCTCGTTTAATTTAAATCTACATGCAGAAGTGTTTTTATCTGACGCACGGAGTAGTATTCGGAAGCGAACAGAGAGCAAGCAAGAATGAACGTTGTTGATCATCTTTGTTAAATGGTTGAAATGAACACTACTTTTTCCTGTTACTTTTTCTGGCCTCTACGCCTATTCCAGCTACCACTCTTATTAGAAGTTACCAGAATTTCCGACCACCACGGCAATTCCAGGCACCACGCCAATTAAAACTTTGTCTTATTTCCGACCACAAAGTTTATTCGCAGCACCACGTCTATTCTGGACTCAAGAATACATAGAAAAAAACTTACAGAGAAATGTCTACAACTCGCCTAAATTTTAAGTTTAAGTCACTCTTAAGCGCTTCGAAAAAGATCACTGAATCAGTTTTGTCCCTGCTTTTACAAAGGTTACGTAATTAACAATTTGCTCTAACACTTTCCATGCAACTGCCCTTACATTAATAGTAGCAAGCCAACACATAGCACTGAATCCGTTGAAAATGGATGACCTTTCTTAGTCAGTCACTACGGCAAATCATACATCGATTTACCACAACAGAGAATAAATTACATTACTTAAAGTTTAGCAGATTTAAGAGCTCCTCTGGAATTTTGTGGAATTAGTCGACTTTTGCGGTACATTAATGATCCTCCATCGCATTTCTTTACACGATAATTCACATTTTTTTAGTGTTTTTTATAGGATTTGGCTTTTACCACAATTTACGAAGCTGTATTGTAACTCAGATAATAAAGAAATGTCCCCATGAGGCACAATGTCAATAAAGCATTAAAAACTTTTCCATAAAGAGTTTATTTCAAATCTGTTGGTATTGTAGTGGAAAGCGTTAGTGTGCGTTCTTTATACTGATATTCCTGTCCATGAGATGATTATCTGACTTTTGATCACAACATGCCTATCTTTCTTTACCTCTTAGGTTTTCCTCGCTGAGAACTAAAGCAGTTCCTATTCTCATGTACTACTGACAGCGTTTCCCTTTTTATTTCTAGAAGGTTCTCTGTCAAAGGATTCCTAGATGCAAATACTAGAGAAATATGTACAACCTTTTTTCCAGTTTGCACAACACATTTTCAATAGAATACCAAGTTTGTAAACTAGTAATTTAAAATGTACACCTGAGCATCTTTATTCCTTCCTTCACTCATTCCTTCCTTTTTTCATTCATTCTTTTATATTTCTAATGGCCGTTTTGTTGCTGTTAGACGGTCATGGCTTTACATCTCTTCATCTCTACGGTCGCTCTCAGTTTATTAACTCTATGCGCTTTCTTTGCCCTCCATCTTGAAATGCTTTGCAGGTATTTCTGTCTCTGTCTATTATGATGTGTCTACCAGAGGCAACTGTACAAGCTGATTTTAACTTAAAATCTAATAAGAGGGTCTCGTCTGCCTTGCTTTTATCACTAATTTTGTAGTCCTTCTTATTTGTAAACTAACAGTTCCAACTACCCCTGGTTACGGATAATATTTTCCTGATTTGCGTTAATTTCCTTTAAGTAAACATTTGCTTAATGTCTTCGTTTATCTTTCAAAACTCAACTGATTGTCCATGCTTTACTTTGTCCATGCTGTTATTCTTGAGAACCCCTTTCCATTTCTAAGAATACTTTCTCCACTTTTTTTAGCCTGGTCTTAGTTGTGACATCCGATTTCCTACCTCATATGTACAAAAATGTCAACAGTGTGACAAGTAACTTGCTATGTTTGATACTTATCACACTACTTAAAAATCTTGTCAGATCTTGTCAAATCTTCTCAGACCTTGTCAGATCTTGTCAGATCTTGTCAAATCTGATCAGACAATATTATAGGCTAGTTATTGCTCAATCAACTAGACTTTCAGTAAACAGAAGGAAAAAGGTTAACCCTCCATTCTTTGGTTACCATTGCTAAATAGTTTCACAGACTTTACTCTTTTACTGATCCAATTAAATTTAAGAGATAGGCTTCTCTTGTCTAAATGCACACCAGTGCGTAATTGTACCTCAAGATCAAGTCCAAGTTTACTCTTTAAAACTGGGAAATCCTTTAATGAAAAAATTAATGTTGCCTTAAATATTGTCTAATGTTTTGAGTCTACGCAATTTTTCTAAGAGCTAATTTGGTATTTTTAAACGTTTTCTTCGTGCCCTAGTGGCAGCAATCATGTCGAGTGAACCAGGACAGGATTGTACGAAGAATTTATGGTACTTTGTAAAACTGGAATACGCCTCTAAAACAACAGCGTAAGTTGCATGAGTCCTGTCAATTAGGTTATTGAAAGCAGCTACTCTGCGACAAACTGTCTTATTTCGATGGTTGACTTACATCTATGTATGAAGTGTTGTTTCAAGCGCCAAATTGCACGATGGAGAACTTTGCTAGTACCTAAGGGAATTCTTCAGGTAATTCTCAGCACGTCTTGGACTTTACATTATACGTTGTTCTTTTGCTAAATTATTTCAGTAACGACTGACCATGGTCGTCTACATAATATCTCAATATTAAGATGTCCATTTATTAGCTTAAAGTTGTTTGTGCAAATTTTTTTATGGTTATACTTTCGATGGCGTTATACATTACTGGTGATGGCCTTTATATGTAAAGCAAATCCTGTATTGTAAACTTTATGACTTATGCACACATACTCACTTGTACAGCAGCTCATAGGTACCTGAACTAATGAATTGTCTGTGTGGTAGGCATTTTGTACTCTAAACTGTAAGATTTCATGTAAAATGAGCATTACGTGGTTGAAATTTTGGACATCGTTGTCTCTTCTTAAATTTGATTGGTAATGTTGATCCTATGTCGGCTTACCTTTTGTTTTGTATAGTTTTTTTAAAATCAGTGCTTATTGATTTGTTATGTGATTATGAATATATATACATATACATGAGTATTAATTGTATTTGAAAGAGGAAATGAAAAAATAAATAGATTTGATTTTTTAATTCTGTTTGCAATTGGTTGGATAAATTATTGCTTTCGACCAGTAATTATATGTTTTTCAAGTATTTCAGAGATGCTAGGTATTTTCAAATCTAGACCAGACATAGCAAAGAACCTATTTGAAATTTTTGCACAGCTTCATTTCAGTTTTAGCTAGGCTGATACTCAAAGTATGTCCTTTAAGAGTGTTGTAAATTCTTGTTCTACGTCCCATTATGATCTACCTTTGAAGATTAAAAAGAGTTGCAGCATGCGAGATCTTTTCTGGTACAATGCATTGTATGCATTCAACTAATAAAAACTGTGAATTTTGTATTCTACCAGAAGAGGGCACATACTTGTTTATTTGCCAGCTGCAGAAATCATAAGAGATCTTTTCTGGTACAATGCATTGTATTTAGTGATTGGTTCATCTTCGATCCTCTAGTGGGGACCTGTTTTCGAGGACGTCCGCCCCAATATTGGTCTCCAGTTATGCTTCTTGTTGTGCTTCTTATTATTGGCATCCATGCTTCAGGAAATTCTACGCCCTTGCCCCTGTTGATGTTATTAGGGCGAAGTCTGATTTGGATAGTCTCCTTAACTCAGTGGGTGTACCAGTTCTGCTCCCGATCTATGAGCTTAATTTCACTCCAAAGCGGGCAGTGGCCAGTATCCTGAGCATGTTCCGGAACAGCGGCCATTTGCGTGCGACCCAGACGTATATCTCGATCGTGTTCCTTGATCCTCTCTTTCACCGCCCGCCCTTCCAGTTTCTCCAATGTACATGTCTTCTTATTCACAGGGGATCTTGTGCTACCCCATCGAGAGCTGCCAAAACATTCTAGTAAACTGTTAACGAATTTATGGGTACTCACATACAGGTATGCTAAATGGAAATTTATTTGTTCAAGCCCTCTTGGTACCGCCTTTGTTACAGAATAGGTTGGGAATTTCAATTTTGGCTTAACAACATAAACAAGCTATCCAAAGATGAAACATTAAGTAAAATCTCTCTTTATTTCCCCCCTCAAATTAAAACTGCCTACGATACACCATGAATACACCGATTCTGTAACAGGATCCCCTCCTCTATCAAGTAAGTTGACGTTAGAACGTCGGGCTAGGGGCCTGCAAATTACTTTAAATTCATGAAATGACTCCAGATAACGTCTTTACTGTAAAGCAAAGAATAGGGCAACGAAACTTAAAATTATCAGATTGCTCTGGTTTTGCAGGCTTAATAGAGCAAGCATGCACTACTGATAGCCATAGAATTATGGCAGAAACTGTAAGACTGGGGAATGAAAACATGTATTTCATGTGAAAATGAATTTCTCAGAAAGGATGACCCCTACCGCATATTCACATAAAATGTGTTTCTTCGCTTAATGTCAGAGACGACAAAGAAAAGTCAAACACAGATCTCCTTTCCTATTTAACATTTCAATGTGTAGTATATAATCACCATAAAGAGTTCCTTTTTTATTCTATCCGTTACGCCATTACTTTAAGTCCTTGTTGGGTGAGAAATACACCCAAATTGTTACTTATGTAAACTCGTCTGATTAAATGAAATTCATTCGTAGTTCAAATGCAGGGGAAAACAATGTTAAACATATGAAGACATCGAATGCTACATTGTTTTGCTACAGGTAACTGTAAACACATCTGTTAAATGTATTTTAAGCTTTGTATTTATTGCAACTGTTGGTGAGAATCCATACATGAAAGTTATGTCTTTGTTCCTTAATCGTGCTCAGTTTGAAGCTAAGCTACATCATGAAAGGTTAATCCACACTTTATAAGTAAATTCCCAATGAGGAAAGCTCAATTTCAACAACATTTCTCACTAATGTAAGAATATGATTTTTTAACTCTGTAACATTCCAGTGTCCATATGACCTGACGAAGTCCCGCATTAAGACCAAGTGTTGTCAAAATTGTAGTTTCCGTGTTGGCGTTTTACCTACAGCTTATCGGTGTTGTATTTACTATAATATTTCCAGCTTTTACGCCCATCATAAGACCATCCCTGTCTGTTCTTTGATACGATCTATCCATGATTGCCAAGGTTGTCCTCTTTCCCTTTGTCTTTCCATGATTGTGCTGCCTTATAATTTAGTGAAATACTTAAACCCAGTTGCATTTTATTTGAGTGTTTAAAGGAGGGCATTGCATTACTTATTTTTACAAAAAAAGTAGGATACATTGATAATCAGGAGATAACAAGTACACCTTGAAACAATGTTGATAATTAAAAAATAAAATTAATCCATCTGCTAGGATTTTTAAATATTACTATGCTTGTTTTATAGAGTTTAAAGCCATGGGAAACACTAGCAACCTTACTAATCTTGTAGTAGTAGATGTAATTATAGTTGCAATGGCAGACTCAACGTACCTTGTGTTTTCATTTTAATGACACGTTCTTTCTCCGAAATATTACTCGCTTGTTAGAAAGTATTGTCGAGAAGAGATAACTTGAGGTAGTGGCATATTTTCTATTTCTCTAGTGTAGTTTCACAGGGCCTCACTGAAAACCACCACTGTGTGATGTGGGCACCCTGTTAAAAGATTGTTAATAATTTTTTTTTAACTTTAAATATCTTTTTCTTTCATCCAATACAATTCATTAATCTCATTACAGGTATAATGAATTTACATGGTACGATATACGTTCTCACGAAGCTAGAAGCTTTTGCTTTGCCCAATTACAATTTCTTTTACAAAATATGAAATACGTCGACCTTATTACACATGATACTATTTTGAATAGCAAAAAATTTCGATTTTCAACGCTAAGATAATAATAATAATAATAATAATAATAATAATAATAATAATAATTTTCTATAGTAACAGTCGCTTGCTGTATGCATACCAAAGATATAAGTGGCATCTTGGAGTCTCAAAATTTTGACAAAAGACCTTGTTATTAAAATGGAAACACAAATCTCCCAAACACTCTCCAGTCCTGGGCAATTGTTATTGTAATCTCAAATATTTTCTCAGAATCATTGGCCAATTTGTAGGGTAAGTTATCATCGCGTTAGATGGAAATTTAGTTACTGACTCCGAAAATTAAGTCACCTCAGAAAGGAAATATGAATTGCAAGAAACGACAGCAGGTTACCAAATAGTATTAAAACTTTGTTCATGTTAAATATTCCTTTTATTCATGGCATATGATATTTAAAGCACCGAATAGACAATTTTTTTCTTGCTTTTAGCTCACCTTCCGACTATCAAGTCCTTGACGACTCAAATAGTTTTCCTAGTCGCCTGGTAGTTTCAGACATTAAGAGTGTACTCTATGTCTTTTTTGTGTAAATAACAACACATGCAGCATGGTATGAAATCTATGAAACTAATATTTATTTGCTGCCAAAATTAAATTGACTTTCTTTTGAATAACAAATCCAAAAATCGCTTGGTTTCTAACAACCTGTTTAATATAATGAATCGACATACAAAAAATATGTATAGTCAAATAAGACCTAGTTACTAGCGAAAGTAATTGTTGTACTTAAGTTAATGCAGGAATCAAGTAAGCTTCTGCCAGACGTATTTGATATCAATATTCATCAGAACATAAATATTTGTTAGGGAGATTTTCTCATTGGTAGGTAAACTAATTTTAGCTTTCTTGTTTCTTGTTGCATATAATATGACCACAGTCGCTTATATTCTATATTTCACGTTTACAGTTCTCCTAACAGTCGACACCAAGTTCGCATTTGATTTTGGATCAAGGTCGAATTGAAGGTCCTTTTTCTTGATTGCTTGTTCTCTGAATGCATGAAAATTGACGCCGCCTCCGATTTCGGACATTTATACAAGGTCTTATTAATGCGTCAAGTTTAGTTTGATTTCAATGCTTTATGCAAGTGTAAGATACTGGCCCATTTAGCATACAACAATCCTCCGGGCTAGTATTTTGAAGATATCAAAGATGTATGATCACATGGAGAAAATATTTTTTGTTAAATACGTAAAGGGTTGCTTGCCCAAGTGTAGATGATAGCTCCGATCGTCAATGCTATAATTTGTGAGGAAAAAACAGTGATATCAGTATGCACCCTTTAGTATACCTATAGATTATGACAAATAACTCTAATACGATAAAATCTTGCAATTTATCAGGTGTGTCTATTTTTAAAATTTCTATCTTGAAATATAATTATTGGTCTGCCAACGGGCATCGCAATATTGTGAGAGTCGACAGGAAAAGATGGACTTTGAAGATGTTTTCCGTTCTAAATATACCTTTTTCTAACTTTTATCTTTTGAAATTTTATTACCATATTAAAGCTTCTGTGATTCTTGCATATATAGACATTTTTTTGTTTCACGAAAACAATCTCTTTTCTCCGAAACGTAAACTTCCCTTACCACGATACGATGAGATCTAACTTATATTTCCCCACTGCTATTCTCGGTTTCCCATATAGGCCCCGTATCCTGTCTTTTTACTGTAACTTTGTTTCATAATATTAAGTTACTTAGGCCGTAAAAACAACAAAAACCTGTCAATATCGTAAACCCAATATCATGATTATCAATACAAATTAGGAGTAGATGTACATTATATCCGCAAAAAAGATATCTACACCTAACAATGCTAATGACACATGTATATCTAAAGTTGCGATTGCCCCCTGATTTTGTCTCTTATATTATTGTTAAAGGTACGTATTTGTTGACCCCATCTTGGTCAATCCCATTTGAATCTAATGTCATTATTACCATTAAAGACTTGGAACCTTCTTGTGGTCAATTTCAATGACCTTTCTAAAATTTGTCTGATAAAATTACATGCACGTTGAGGAGGATTCATGAAGACACTTTATATTAAAGACAAAACCATACGTACAAAAACCCTTTATTTAGTCAAACTATACAATAAGTGACGTAACCATATGCTCACTACAAAATGTGCGCTTAGGTTTACGTAGTACTGACATAGGATGATGATGGAATGTGACCAAAATGTCAACAATCGTCGTCTAGCATGTAGATAATACTCACTTTGGTACTGGAGAGTTACGAAGGCTGGTTAGTTATGCCAATTCAATTGTTATACTGTCAACCTAAAGGAAGCGGAAAAGAGTGCCGATGCCATCAAATGCTTTTGCCAGGTATCAAAATCAGTTTAATTGATAGTTTCATGGACGCTTGATCATGCTTTGTACTCGTTAATGAGATTTCTGCAATATACAGGTAATATACATTGACAATTTTAAAAATAATATCAAAGACTAGATCAGCATAAATATGTCTGCGGTTAACGATTTATTTATTTTCTTGCTCTACTGCATCTACAAATCTGTGACTAAGGCTTGGCTTTTCTTTGTAAGATTAGAAATTAAAATATATAATTGTCTCTTAAAAATCACCAGAACAGGAACCTGGAAAACTTTTACTGCAATAAAGTGCCCCGTCATGCTTTAACGGAAGTCAATTTTCTTAAAAAATATTACATCATTCCTTCCTTCGCTTCTTCAGCCATTCATACGGTTATTAATTTTTTGCTTTGCATTGTTGCATTAACTATCAAGGTCTTTTAGCTGTTCATTCCTTTAGCTCTTACTATGTCAACTTGCTCCTGTTGTCTCCTATCAATCTTGCAATCTCTGTAAAGAGTAGATATTCAAGATGTTTTGCCTTACAACACGATAGAACAATCTGATACCTCTTACTTTTACTATTTGTGGAAGTTTATGTTATCAACCCATACTTTACATTACCTCCTTGGTACTAAATTTGTCCACCAATAGTACGAATAATATCCTTCTGTGAAACCACGTGTATGTAGCCTTCAATTAATGTTCAATATTTGTACTGAATGTCCAGGCTTTACCTCCATGGAGTAACATCAACGACATTTATGTTTTCAATATGCGCAGCTTTGTGACATTATTGACTCTCAGGTAATTAAAAATCTTCTCCATTTCTGTGAAAGTTTTTTTTCCTTCCCTTTTCTGGTCATGACTTCTTCATCTATTTTCTCACGTTGCGTCATCCACAACCATTACTGTTAGACTTGATGAATGCCTTTTATCTCACGTGGAAGGAATGGCCCTTTAAGATTCTTGGAGACAAATAGACTCCGCGAAGTTTTACTTTGCATATAGCAATAACCCTTTTCTGTCACTCTGTCATTCTGTCACTCTATGTCAAGTTTTCTTTGCAGTTCTTCATGTCATCTCAGTATCAAATATCAATCTTCCATCATTTTGTATGCTGAGAGAGACATCTATATCATCATCATCAGTCGGGCGCACCCGAATCCAGAATGTAGGTTTTCCACGTGTCTCTGTTTGTCATTATCGTCTCGAGTTCT
>JAAAKM020006515.1:0-10469 GCA_010016025.2 Alatinidae sp. Z8VKAUB7J3 | reverse complement strand
GTACGATTAATCAACTCTTACTTTAACACAGAGGCTAACATACCCTTACCTTAATATACTGTAAGAAAGAAGAGAAAAGAGCATTGATGCATAGCTAGTGTAAGTGATTAGAGCAGTTCTTCTCAAATTGGGGTCCACAATCCCAAAGGTGTTCTCGGGAGAACCTTCAAAGCGTTCCTGAGTTTAGAAATTTCAGGATAAAAAGGTTTTCAAGTTGATTATACTGTTCTTTGAACGATGGAACGCTACAATTTAATTATGGTCAAAAAGTCTTAAGTCTTATCTAAAAAAATCAAAAAGGGTCACTGTATTACCAAAATGAACTCAGCAATGACAAATCTTAAAAGCATTTCCATGGCATTGAAGTGTTTTACCCTTGAAATAGCTGTTAATTAGTCAACCATTTAGCAAGTAGTAATTGTTCTAAACTTGCAAACCGCCACGAGAATCGCAAGGTAGGTAAGTATCATACCCGGTCGTGACACGTTTTCTATTTCTCTAGTGTCTTCAAAATAGGTAAGGGGTTCCGTCACGTAGAGAGAACCATTTATTTAGACCTCTATTTCAAACTTACCTCTTTTTAAACAAAGTGCCTATAGGCGATTTCTTGTATATTGACTTGGGGACTAGTATTGCTGAGATAGGCGTAGACAAAGAAGTTATGTACGTTTGCTGTATCTAACTTAAAGGATATAGACATCTTTATTATATCTATATCAAGCATAATATGGAATGATGGCAGACAAATCTAATGCATATGTTCTTATATACATCAACCTTGAACCCTGTTCATGTAGCCTATACGAAGCTGCTGATTTTAGGCCCAATTTCCCCTTATCATGATACCTCTTCTAGTCTTCACGGAAAGGAAAAGACAAATACCTATGAGTACTGTATGGCATGATGAATATCACGTAACACGTGGTAACAACATGATAACTACGAACAAGATTTTATTAATTTTTGTCTGTCAGTTACTCCTGACCGGCTATTCCCTAAAACTTTGTAGAAAAGAGGCAACAAGAAGCACTATAACCCACTGCGTTTATCTTGCCAAATGTATATCTACATTTACGTTGTTAATATATTCATTTCGGTCAATAAAAATTACGGAAGTTTAACAACATTACTTACTACATGTTTATGTATGTATGTATGTATGTATGTATGTATGTATGTATGTATGTATGTATGTATGAATGTATGTATGAATGTATCTATTCATATAGGTATGTATGTAAGAACTGTACTAAATACACCCTTAATGCACTTCAGATTGATGTAGAGAACTGGAAAGAGCTACCGTCAGAGGGACTGAGTGAAGAAACTCTGTTAGTAGAAGAATGTAAAGCCTCTGAAGAGAGGCATCGACAGCGGAAGCGGCAACGAAGGAAAGAATATTTGCTGAACCTCAACGACAACGTGAAAAACTTGAGATGTGAAATATGTGATGCTTTCTAAAACTGGTTTGTAAATTATTAGAAGTTGCATGGAAAGGCAACGTCAAACACCAGGCAACTTGTGTAAGATGTCTGCATGGCACAATCCAAACTGAAAAGACATTGCACAAAGACCAGGAGCCCAACGCAAGCTCACTCAATATTGTAACAGGCACATCATTCACCTTCAATATTTGCCCAAACCAGTATGAATTGGTAGCAAGTGTGAATAGTCACCTGAGATCGCATTGACGAAGAAAAAATAAGGATGGAATTGACAATATTGAGACGGCAATTATATGAGAAGATGGAAAAACGTTTCTAGGATATAAATACTATAAATGAAAATGTATATAAACTTGGTTTAACAGATGCGAATAGAAATTAAACACAGAGGAAGACATTTACAGCTAAGTACAAAATAGACTGACTTATAATGTCCTTATAACTGAAGTTGGTAGGGATAGCATTTACAGAGGTCCAAACAATTGTTCCCATTTTCGTCACTTTATGGATGTGTTAACTAACGATTGATTGTGTTAACAGATGAACAAAACGCAAAGTCGCTTAAAGTTGAAAAGATTAGAGATCACCGGTATGAAAGCAATCTGCTAATGCTATTTGGCTTTAATATTTTCATAACTTTGTATCATTTTCCGTGCAGAATGTCATTAATTTAATGTTACTCATCGATAATTCATAAATTTGGATATCTCTCAAATTGGCTCTCAATTTTCCATGTCCTTGTTATAGTTGTGTGTCGTTTCCTGCTTTTATCTCTTCTTATTAATAGTAATAATGATAAATAAAGGGGCAACACTACTCTTTTATAGCACCATTAACTATACGAATGCCTCCTACGCAGTTACTATACTAATTTCTTGACTACGGAATTTTCCCATCAAAACTGTAAGAAGGCCAACAAAAGTTTTTGAAGACACCAAAATGTTAAATCCAGAGAAACTCTAAAATGGCTAAACTATCAAATGTAGGAAAACTCTAAAATGTCTAGAATGGGTAAAAAATGCCTGTTACAGTGTAGTGCACTGATGAATTCTCCCTTGGAGAAAAATATCTTTAAGTCCTATTTTAAACAAAGTAATATTTCGAATATTTCTTAGTTCCTAAAAAACTTTATTCTGGAATGCTCACACACAACGGAGAATTGGGCTCGAAACAATTTGTATCGTTTGGTACCTATTCATATCACGCATTGTTTCATTGGAAAAAGAGAGAGACCTTTCGGGAAGAGAGTTAATTCTTCAAAAGACACAAACAAAGTGATTCATTGGATACGGTACTAAAATGGAATCCAATGAAGGCACTTTAATAAAAGTGAGAATCTTCCCAAGAAATTTACATTTTCGAAAATGGATAAATGATGCTTTCCGCTGAGTTTTGTACTCGGTTACGTCTCTCAAAAGTTTAAACATACAGAATACTATCCGGAAATATTTTATCAGAAATCGATTATTAACAATAAAAGGAGTAGAGTCTGCACAGCGTCGCTCTTGAGGATTGTCCTTATTTTTGGTACTGTTTGCAGTTGACAGGATTTTTGGCAAATGTATGAAATACATTTCTCCACTTAACACGTTAGCAAATTTAATGTCTGAGTTACCAACACTTATGTCTGGTATACAAATACTGTCTATGTTTCTCATATATGTTTATCATGTAGTTAGAATGACGGCAGCAAAAGTATTGTTGTTTGAAATAGAAAATGTAACAGATATCAAGGATAGCTCTCCTTCAGCACTAGAGAAAACTAGAACGTGAAATCGAAGCCCTATACGCCAAGCCACTGTTGTCTGGGAGACGCCGAAAGCTAGTACAGTACGATATAGTAGATCTATGGAATCTGAGAAATGAATGGCAGAAGCAAAAACACACAAATCAAGACAGAAGGATCAAACGACCCATATTTTTTTACTTCCGGGTACAAAAAGACAACAACAATTGTGCAAAGTAGCAAGAGGTTACGCCTTGATAAGACGTAGACCTAACCATGTTGGTGCCTTTGTTTGTGCACCCCAACTTTTAAAGACAATCCTACACGCCTGATCAGTGTTATAATAAATGAGCGTCTACTTATAGATACGGATGTGATTTCAAGTAACTGCATATTCCTTTTTTAATTTCAGTGACGGCCTTTTTCTTATCTTCGACAACATTTTCATTGAATTTTCACTACAGAAAGTATATGAGTAAGTATGAATCATGGAGGAATTAGGCTAGAGAGATCGATTCGATGAAACAGCGCGACCATTTTTTGTGATCCATAATGGTAGCACACTGTAGGCAGAAAAGAGCGCACGAAAGTTTAAGCTGTGAAAGATTGGACGGTGAGAGCAGTGTTTTCTTCCCTGAGCCGTTAAAAGTTACTAATCATAAGTATTCAACTTGATTAAAAAATCTACAGATGAGACAAAATAGGGAAAATAATATCGCCTCATGGGTAAGTTTGTGGAGCCAACTGTTACATGATTGCGGCTAGGGCTGTCGATTTAAGGAACTACTACTTTAGGTTCCTATTATCATGGTCTTACTTCAAACGTTTTATTTCGAGGTTGACAAATGAACTATATTATCTATATTAAAGAGGCTGCAATGGGCTAACTTCGGGGGCCGCAGAGCCAGTGTTTTTGTTTAAAGTCTATTTTCACACCGACTTAGAACACTGTCTTGAAGGCTTAAATCAGTGGAGACCAACCAGCGGCTGTCCGCCGTGTGGCTCACTTAACATTCTCAAATTCATTATTTTCAGTCCTAATATACACGTCGGACAGCTGCTGCAGAAATATCATTGGTCTTTTTACACTTCATTGGTTTTCTGACAGACACGGTTTTTGTTCTACAAGAAAAACTTGTTGCAGGCCCTCTTGACTCCAATAATCATAGTCTGGCCCACGGAGCAGAAAAGGTTGGCGGTCCCTTAATCTATGACCTCTGAAGAGCAGTGGGCACGACATTAAAACTATCCTAAATAAACAGAAAAACTACCAAACAGGCTAACTAATACATAATAAGCTAATAAAAGGTTTGCCACCCCTTGCTTCAATAACAGAAATCAGATTTCGTCATTGTTTGTTGAGAATAATGTGGCGCGCCCGAGCCAAAACGTCTAATATGTTGTCTTAGCACATTACACAAATCAAACCCTAAGAAAATCGTTTTGTTTGTATTTTCAAAAAGTCCTTCAGGCCCAGCACTAGTCTATCACTCTCTAAATTTTTCACTCTGCAGAACTTTAGTTCACAACTGGATTTTGATTTTTATCAATGAGATTCAATGATACTAATTATTTATCAATATAGGAACTAACTCAACCCTCATTATAACTGGGGTCCAAAATGAGATGTCCCTTGCAAAATATTCAAATAATTAGCTAAATTCGTCCAGATTTGAAACATTTAAGGAAGGGGTGTAAACAAAGTTTGAATTTGCTGACCAATGATTCCCTATATACAAATTTATACCTCCTCTTCCAGTGGGAGTTCTAATAAGCTCCAAGAGGTTGGAAAGTCAATAAACGCCCCCTTTATTTCAGACCAAAGAGTATAGCTAAGCGGTCATGCACCTCACAAAAGGCACATATACAGATCTAGAGTTCATAATTTATGATCCGCTTATTTCTATACCAGTAAGAAGCATTAACACATAACAAACGAATACCCCCCAATTTCTGGAGCACCACCCTAAAAATCATGCATTAGTCTTTCCACATCCTTTTGTTTTCATATTATCATCCGGTAATGTAATTTGCAAGATTGTACTTCCTAGCTTGTTAGTATTTTTTATGTATAGTCTTTCTATTAATGTACTCAACAAGCTGTTATTACGTTTCAAAACAAGCAATTTTCCCATCGTTAAGGCTGGTGTGTGTTTCCTTTGATAAAAAGTTATGACAAATTTGATTTGGTATTAACTTTCAAAATAATCAAGTATAAGTACTTCCAGCTAATATCCTTTCCCCCTAAAGGAAACCCCCACTATTTACATAATATCTAAGTGATCCCTTATAACTTTGCCACAAATCCAGTAATGGCATCCCCCCTCCTCCCCAGAATTACATTATTTTGTTCTTTGAAAGTGTAAATGTTCCCCTTAACCACTGTCAACTATTTGCATTTACCTTAGTAAACCATTGAATGGTTGTAATGATGCAAGAGTCTGTTTGGTAACCAGTTATTGATTATAAATTGCAACAAGAAATTAAATATAGATTTAATTATATATATTTAATATACATTTAAATTTCATTTTCATATCTCTCTATGTGCGCTCTACATTTGCAGTGTTAACAATTTAAGAACAACTATTAAGTAACTGTAATAAGAAGAGCAAATATCAACTTAACATATTTAATCATCACCACCAGCACCACTACCATCATTTATAGTGAATGCTAGCAGCATCCTCCAACTTTCAATAATGCATAAAAAATGTTAACATTATTCCTCTCTATATAAATTTTCTCTCAAAAATGCAAGTCTGTTGCAAAAATTGTTCCTACTCATTATTCCAACCTTTCTTCTTAAATGACAGTTACTCTAGCCTGTCTTTGGTACAGCTGAAATCCCGTGGTTTGGTCATACCCTGCATTACTTTCCGTGTTTATAATACAGTAGGTACACATTTACAACGGGGGCTACAAGAACGGTCTTCGATTAAACAAGCAACAGTAAATAAATTAATTCACCAAGCCTTCAAAGAATTCAAGCATTCTACCTTGTTTTTACTCCAACAACAGTCAATCGAAAACCATGCTTTAGAGATTGCCTTTACTAAAGATATCCAACAACAAAAGTTATGGTCCATCGATTTCAGCAAAGTGTATACTAACCCTGTCGTTAGGGGACATTCTACCCGAAGGACTAAACTGACGAAGCAAGATCTTGTTCCTTATTACGAAGCTAGCGAAAACTTTTGACCCTGCCTCCAGTATCCTGTTCTGTCAAGCCAGGGAAAAAAGATTCTCTCCTACGACTCCTAGAATTCTCTACGGCTTTTCAGCAAGCCACAAAAACTGACCATTCAAAAAATCCGCAGCAAAACGACTCTTTTTAAAGCCATCACCTTGTCACTGAGAGTCTTCTTTTTATTCTAGCAAAACATCAGCGCAACTGTTGGTCTCGACAATCAATTTTGCAATCAACGCGTTACCGATTGTACACTAGATAAACAATGATCGAACTCAAACGATGCTTTAGTAAATTATCATTAACTGCTCCGGCGCTGTTGTTCACCGTAGATCCGAGGCAGGAGCATGCTAAACAGCTTTAAAACTTTGCGTTGGTTTAAGTTTGCCAAAGAAAACTAAGTGTCGAGGTAATTAATAGTTTAAGTTCGATAAACGATTGAGTAATGAATTTGTTTAATGTATTCCGTCAAGTTATTTCGCTCTTAACTCTGTCGAGAGGTGGCTAAGACATGTACCAACGCCTACCTTTGCATTCTCGAAGCTCTCCTCTTGCCTGCAGTGTGCTACCATCTTTGTTTTCCATGCTGGACAAACAACAACAAGAGGAACGATTAGGTACCAATCCGGGGAGCCTATATGCTATGAATCATGGATTGATTAATCTGGCTACGAGCGCGTCCGTTTAGGCTCAATTCACATATGACAGAAAGACTTAGTTCCAAATTGGATGCAACTGGATCGTGGAAGATTAAAAGCAGGTGCAGCCAATTTAGAAGTAAGGAATGCTATTATCGAGTTGGCATAGTATAATTGGCAGAACATTTTGCTGCGGTTGTAAAAATGTTGAAAATGAGAAGTGCATAGCAAGTGGCGTTTCTTAGCCATAACTTTAACGTTGGTTGTGAGGGTGAGTAAAAAATTGATCGCTATGCTTGAAATGTGAAGTTAGAGGCATAATTTTAAAAGAAATAAGTAGTAGGTGGGAAAGTTTTTTCAAGAATAAATTAACAAGCGGACAGCAATTAGGTACCCAAGAGAAGCTTGGGTTCCTTTTCGTTCTCGCATAATTACGTCTTTCATCTATCCAAATTTACTTAATTTAAAAAGATTATGCAATCTGAGCAATGGAGTTGTAATTGTGCAGTTTGCTTCTATTCACATGAAAATCTCTAAGATGACTGCAGAATCATGCCTTAAGCTTCCTCACTGCTATCATATAATCTTGAAAATGACTCTGAAGATAATGACGTAGAAGGAAAACGCTTTAAGAAATGATGTATATACTCCTAGCAACTCGAAGTTCCGACGGACTAAAATACTTCACATAAACATCTGTTCGAGTAATGGGGTTTGGGTTGTCAAGATCATATTATAATGTAATAACAATGCACAAAGAAACCATATACTGCGTAGTAAGAGCGCATCTTCTGGCAATGTAGGTAAAATTTCACATTGGGGCTCAAGAAAGAAAATGGTTGTAATTAAAATTGATGTAAAAAAACTTAATTTTACCCTAAAATTGTGTGCAAGTTAATATTTCATCATCCTTTATTGATTGTATAGTCACCCATACACCTTGTTTCTGGAATACTGCATCCATAAAAACATCTTAGCAAGATACATTTACCGTAAAAATAATAAAGAGCGCTGTTTTTGTTCATCTTTGATCGAACGGCCAGCCATGAAAGTCTATTTTTGTGTGAGTTTCTAGAAGGAAGTTGGTAGTAATTTAGTTCATAGATTAAAGACAAAAGGCGAACAGAAGCAAACGATATATTTAATTAACAGTGAGTGGGCAAGAATCATCACCAGTGGCAGTACCATGGTTAAGCCTCCTTGGCGGGCACTAGTGACATGAAGATTCAGGGATGTTTACAAAGGCAGTTGCAAGATTCATACAGATACATGAAAACAGTAGAACGGCGGTTATATCTATGCCTTGGATTGCAATTTACAAGTATGCTGCGCAGATATTTCAACAATTAACACTCATTTGGTATAGTCGGCGAACACACGAAAAAATACTAAAATGCGACAATGAGACGCAGACACACTGATAAAAACTACAGAGCTAGTACAAGAAGGCTCCTTTTCCTGTCAAATAGTAATGAAGTCAGGGACTAACAATAGTTTTAAGAGCTATTAATCACCGTGCTCCCCTACCTCCAGATTCTTAAGTGTAGAAGTGTAGATATGTCTGATATGGTACAGAGATGCTAAACAAATTGCCGTTTTTGGTACCCTGACGCCCTCCAAATCAGTTCAAAAGAAAACAAGAGTCTCTTTTTGGCAAAATATGAGATCTGGGTGGTTTGAGATCAGAAAAATTAAGGATTAATCTTGGGCCACACCTAAGCTTACGGCTCCATTCATTGCGGTAGGTGCTTCCTCTGATACCAATAGTGGATTCGAATCCCTAATGTTTAAATCGGTAGGCTGGATAATGTGACCTAATATAAGTAAACAAATCTGAATTTGAAATTCATAAAATAGGTTCAATTTGATTAGCACATCATTTTCTCCTGAATATTAGAATCCGTTGTAAAAACTTTGAATCTTAATCATACATTCTTAAGGCCTCAAGCATATTCAAGGCAATTTAATAAATGGAGTTGAATATTTGATGTGCAGCAGTTCTAACCAATGACTGCCTAGTCATTTACCTGGCCCTCAAACGCATCCGCGTTTTCGCTAGATTTCGTCCTTTATACGGAGTACACCTGCTCGAATGTTTCTCGTTGGCGAACCGTTCCTTCTGCCCCAGTAGGATTCTCTTATAAACTGACACCAAGGCAAAATTCTCCCTTTAGTTTCAATATCGTTATTCATGATACAGAGAAGATCGTTTACTAGTCTCTTGAGAGAAGACACTTAGTGCTAGAGATAGTCTCATTATCTATAATGATATGCTAATAAATAACTTCTACAATAATGATGTATCATTGTTGTGACTACAACAGACAAAGTTGTTTCAACCGCAACTTGGCGTTCACTCAAACGTGTAATGATTTCTAAACAAATTTTTTGCTCAAATAGTACGCAGAATTTGAATCCGACAGTGCCCACTCAACCTGGGTTTCAAGGATCCTCAACACCACATGCGTTGTTAGGCCACAAGTGGAGATCGCCCAAATCTGATCTAATAAGGCTCGCGATTGATAGAAATAAAAATCAGTCATCCGTCACAATCGGATTAAAGACTTTTCCATTACAATGTACAAAAAGCTATTATTCATCCTTTTATCAAAATGTAACACCATTGCCCCAAGGAGCGTTTGATACATCTCTTCGATGGTGGACGGCATGAGATACATTTTATCCTAACCCCTTTTCACATATTTGTTGTTGCAAATACTTCACAGACATTCTATGATTATTAATACCTATGCTTAAGCATTGAAATCTTTCCGTGAGGTAAGGATACGGGGGTTATAAACGTTGAGAAGGAAGAGGGGTTAACTATTTGTTGTTGGTGGTGTAACCGAAGTCCATGGATGATACTTTACAGAGGCCCTAGTATAACTGATCACCTAGCTCTATTTACATTTTTCTGTTGCTTGAGCAAACTTTATTCAGGAATGTACTTTATTCCTATTGCCTTAGAGCATTGCTTATTTGAAATGTAAATACCGCACATTTTGATTGGTTACAAGCTTAATCCCAAGAGGAAGAACGCATAGTTATCCCATTTGTTATCTTTACAAGACCAAGCTACAATGAATAGGGTATGCTAAGCCTATATTAAGGGGGCACGTTAGGTGTCGTACTTTGTCCGAAGAGCTGTGCACAAGTATGGACCATGCCTAACTTACACTGGGTGCCCTTGTAGAAGTACCCTTGTACAACACTCGTAAATCTTAACTGTTGCAATAGGATGATTTTACAATCCCCCTCAACCCTCAAAGGAAAGTTAAAACAAAAGGTAAGCCAGGGTCATACCCTTCCTCTCCGGGACACCCATGGCAATGAGTGGTTTTATAGAAGGTTAACATAACTTCTATTAAATTCTGAACGAGTTATTTCCTAAATTTTTATACTCCTTTTTCACCTTAGCTACGTGAGCAGTTGAATAGTCATTAGTAAAATTTACTAGTAAAATTTACTAA
>JAAAKM020006513.1:0-10471 GCA_010016025.2 Alatinidae sp. Z8VKAUB7J3 | reverse complement strand
GTTTTCAGTGAATTACTTTAATGTACATTTCAAATTGATTGGCCTTGGGGTACAGTACAAATTTAATAGCATAGGTGCTTGTCCTTTATAAAAATGTCAGAATAAACTTTTTGCTTGAAATTTAACTTGTTATCCTTGTAAAGATATTAGTGAAATTACTAATTTTGAAAAGGTTATCTTTGTACTCAATAGTGTATCTGTTGTAACTGTTATCAATTATCAGTTTATTGTTTACACTTGGAACTTTGTTCTTAACTTCAGGATTAAGGCAAAAACAAAGTTCTGGTAACTAATATAATTCATTAACAAAATTGTTCCTTGTGCAAGGAAGGGATCAAATACAATATACAATATACAATATACAATACAATAAGTTTAATTGCCAGTACAGTACTAGGAAACTTGCCCTCATACATGGAATATGAAAAATAGTATGACAAACTATTTGGCAAGATAGCCACTCATGACAATTCTTTATAGTTGTATTCTCAATTTGTAAAGTTTAGAGCTAACCAAACCGCAATAGTAACACTTGTTGTTGGCATCATCAGGTAGTGCATTGGCTCGTCAAATCTTAAAGGAGCATCATTAATGTAGCTTGCCTATAAGACTACAGCTGAGGACCAAAGTTGGTTAAGTTAGAATTGAGATGGTTTGTAATTATATAGTGTAGAAAACTCATATGAAAAGAAACTGAGACAACACAAATGTGATATACTCCTAACAAAATTTTTTAACCTAGCAATAAGTTTGGGCATTTGCTTGAATTCCAACTATTTCTATCAAGCATTTTGCCTCCAAAAAGTTTTATCTACCAATGTGTTCGATTTTTTAAATTTTAATGAAATTAGACGCATAACTACAAATTCTCCAGCTTATCGTTTAATTAAGTGTGCTAAATTTTTTTGACACACTTGCTTGATCCCAATTTTTACACCAAATGTACATTTGTTCAGTTGCTGTTACATTGATTTCATAAGGCCTTCATAACACATGTCATGTTCACTTTTGTAATAGTAAAACATATCAGTTTGCTGAATTTAGATATTATGTGTTTGGTTACTTGTGCACGTCAAAGTGCTTGGCATAGAAGTGGATGCAAGATGAACATCATTAAGAAAATGGTATTTTACTTTTAGTCATGCTATATTGGCTAAGACACATATACAGGGTGGGCAATTATAACATACCAGAAGCTTTTACTTAGAGGAAGTTATGGGTATGGCAAATGGTATTTGCAGCCTTGGCCTATATTTAAGGACGCTTCCCAAAGAGAAACTACTGAGACAACTGTAAGCATGGGGAAAGGGAGCTCATAGGAAGTCATTGAAGAATGCCAGACTGAGCTGATAATTCGACATGTTATGCAGAGTACTATATTTCCATGTTCCAAACTTTTCTGACACTTTTATGAAACACTTTTTCTTGGTTGCTATAAAATCATAAGTAAGTTGCCAACTGCCTCTGATAGTGTGGGACTCATGGCAAGATGGAATTCAATCAAAACTGTTTTCATTCATCTAGTGAGCTTTGCAGTTGTTGCCCACTGTCCACAATGTGAATTTTTGCAACAGGGGGGTAAATCAAAATTGTTTAATGAATGTTTTAATCATATTCTTATAAATATTAGATATAACCAGAGTCATACACCCATTCTTGCACAATAACCAGTGATAGGTGGCTGCACTCTCCACTTTTAGAGACACATGCAATACCCCCATGCATACGCACATGCGACCAAACAGTACTAATGACTTAAAAGCAGCATATGCCAATACCAGTTATAATTGTAAAGAGCTGCATGTAAAACTATAACTATAACATTCTCAATGTTTTCTCACCCATTTCTTGTTTAGAACACCCTTCTGTGCAGCCTGAATTTGTTTTGCATCATTTATATATTAATTTGAACTTGCTTTTTGACAGTGTTATTCATGAATACATACTTCTAGATTGCTCACCTGATATATGTGGACATTTGGAACTCCTCCAGGAGAAAGTACCTTACATTGATCATGTAGTTATACTCTTAATGCATCAAGGGTTGAATTAACGGATCACGAATCAGAATTAGTGATGGGTTTTTTTTCAAAGTATACACAATCAGATATTTTGTTTACCTGACAAAAGTGTGATTAAAAGTTCTGCCAAGTCAAGGCAAAATAAAGCAATATCAAATAATGTTGTTGAGGACATTCCTGCCAGTTCAATCAAAAGTCTTCAAGAAAGAGAAATCATTGTTTGAACAACATCAACACAAAAAGGAGTGCGAAAATGATAAAACTGTGATGGGAATTTCAATTTGTTTTCCTTTGGCTGGCCAGTAAAAGAATTCAACCTCAAGTTTCAGTGA
Organism: Alatinidae sp. Z8VKAUB7J3; assembly: GCA_010016025.2. NCBI lineage: Eukaryota > Metazoa > Cnidaria > Cubozoa > Carybdeida > Alatinidae > Alatinidae sp. Z8VKAUB7J3. The sequence goes on along the minus strand of JAAAKM020006513.1, from coordinate 8,118 downwards.
TCATACTTAATTTGACCCTTATGCATGTGGGTGACAAGGGTTTAATTTCTAACAGATGTAAGAAAGTAGTGCACATGACTAAAATTGTTGCAGCCTGTTTAAAAATCTGATCTTGAAAGCTTTATGTAATTGTATTTATCTGGCCCAAATTTTATGCTTATCTTCTGTCACTCGATTTTTTCGTTTACAACTGACTGGATTTCAATTTCCAGACTTGTAATATATGTACATATTAATATTTACTTGATAGCAAATGGTAACTGTATATTACCTATCTTTTTTCTGTAGGATGCATCTTTATACACTGTTAAAGGTATCGCTATTTTAGATAATGATGGGGAAAGGATATTGGCAAAGGTATGTACAGACTGTAGCAACTTTATTAAATATATAAAATCTATGTGTCTGCTAAAGATACTCCAGGTTGACCTTGACTGTAGCTAATTCCCCAAGCAGCAATGTAATTGTATGTTTTACAACATTGTATAATGGTAGTGCTTCTTATGTATGTTTAAGAATAAGCACATTTGATGAAAAAGCAACTAGTTCAGTAATATTGGTATTGCTGCCAGAGTGAAAATTAAACAACAACAATCAGAGCCAAACTGAAGTCACTTATAAAAAGCTTTGTTCTTCAAATTTAATGTATGTTTCACAGGAGTGTTCAAATATTTTTCAGCTGAAAGTTTTTTATTGCATATAAAGGTCTTTTGTTGAGAAACCTTCCATAAAAGCAAGATACTGCTTGTAAGTTTACTTTGTTTCTTTTATTTACTGTGATTTTAAAAGTTTATGCCATGCCAAGTTAGTTAACCATGAAAGCAGGTGTGTGTGTTATTGGTTACAAAGAGAGATGTACTGATTTTTATTATAAAACATCACTTCTTTGGCTACTGCTCCATACACATCTTGCTATTGCTAAATGTCTTCTTTTGTGGCTTCTCAGTACATGAAAGCATTGGTGGGCCCAGTCCCAATTTCCTTTTTTGACTCTCACAGTACTTGAAAATTTATGGTAAACATTTGCTCACTATACCAATTGTAATACTTTGCAAATATTATTTTAAGAGTTTAGTGGTTCACTTGTTATTATTTATGGTATGATGCAAGGGTACCTCTAGAGTCATGCTCAACATAATTTATGGCTTAGCAACTTGTCAATTTCTTTCCAGTATGTAATGATCAATTCAGCATTGCTGCCAATTATTCATGTTTTGTGTATTGCCACCCTAGTTGGTACGGTCAAAATGTGCCCTTGTCCCCCATCCCAATGATTTGATAAGTGTAGGCCACTATGTCTACCCTTATCAGAAGAATGGAGGACAAATTTGAATGACAGAAATCTGTCATACTTTCGGAATTGCATGTGTATTAATGGAATAATGAATCAGAATGTAGATGTATTACTTCTGATCAGTATTTTAATCAATGTAATTGTATCCTTGTTATTCTTAGTATTATGATGACACCTTCCCAACTTGCAAGGAACAAAAAGAATTTGAAAAGCATCTGTTCACAAAAACATCAAGACAAAATGGTAAGAGAAGTTGATATTTTGAAATTGACTTGATCTTGGTATTACCCCATTGGATGTCATTGGATGTCTACCAGGGTTGTATTATGTTTAATGCCAGTTGCGTTCACTTTTAACACATTGAGTGACTCAAACTGCATTAAAGTTTGCTTTATTTTAGTCGAGGACTTGCTTGTGCCTCAGAATTCATTTTCAGTTAGGTACTTTGTATATTGTCTTATGGCAGATGGCAACAGGTAAATGAAAGAAAGCCATAATAAATAGTAAATTTTTATGACTTAAATATTTTGCACTAAGCATTTGATTGATTTGCAATCCTTGCATGCTTCCATGACTGGTATGGTGGTAGTCCATTTGTATTAGATTAATCACATTTCTATATAAAATTCTTAAATCTACTGATTTATTTATTTTATGGACAAGGCTAATTATTAGGCTGTAGACAAGTGAATAATTATCAGGATCATATTATTCAATATTAAGTGACTGATTGGTCACTTGATCAGTTAATTGGTTATTAATTGATTGGTATAGAAAAATAGTGGGTGAGTAAGTGAATGTGTGAGTGAGCGAGTGAGCAAGCAAGAGAGTGCGAGAGGAAGAGATTGCAAGAGTGAGTCTGTGAGTGAATGTATGGGTGAGTGAGTTTATGTGTGAGTGATTGAATTAGTGAATGAGTGAGAGAGCAAGGAGGTGCAAGAGTGAGGGAGGGAGGCAGGGAGGGAGAGAGCGAGTGAGCAAGTGAATGAGTGAGAGTGCATGAGTGACTGACCAAGTAATCATTTGATTTGTTCATTGATTACTCAATTGATTTGAATTTTGGTAGTATTAACTTAATGTAGTTATGCCAAACGTGTCATTTCAGACCAGTAACTTAAACATTATCATTTATTACAGCTGAAATAATTATGTTAGAAGGTCTGACAATAGTATACAGAAGCAATGTGGACCTTTACTTTTATGTCATGGGATCTCAATTTGAGAATGAGGTAAGTGTCTGCCTTCCTCTTGGTTCTGTATAGATGACCCCTGTTTCAGACCCTGTGGTGTGTTAGGATGAGTTGAGGTTTCCACGTGAGCATTCCTTTGTTTAATAGTTTGCCTGTTTAGTTGTTTTGCTGTTTATTGAAGGGTACTCTCAGTATTGGCCTTCCAGCTTGACAGGGGTCCTTTATTGAGACTTTCGTCTCACTTTCCTACAAGAAATTATAGATAATTGCACTGCAGTTACCTCAGTCTAGATAGCTGGATGACGCAGTAGTTGGAATGAAGAAGCCAGCCTTTTTTATGTTTTTAGATAATATTTAATAACGGAATCAATAGTTAAATGCCATTGACCGGTTTCATCGCACCCTCATCAGAATGGCTCGGGCAAAGAACGAGTTGTTCAAACATTCAAGCATCATTCATGATAACTCACAAACAAAGAAAGGGATCGAAGCAAAAATTTGGAGGAGCCAAACTTGTTTGAATAATTTCAGAGAAAAGTTTTTTGCTTCGATCCCTTTCTTTGTTTGCGAGTTGTAATAAATGATGCTTGAATGTTTGAACAACTCATGCTATGCACGAGCCATTCTGATGAGGGTTCAACGAAACCAGTCAATGGCAGTTCACTAATGATTCTGTTATTAAATGTTATCTACAAATTTTGTAGTACCAGGAATCTTTTACGTTTGATCAATCTTGATTAATAAGTGATTGCTTCCAAATTATTTTGAAGTGAGGTTTTGTAACATGACATATATTCGCAAACTGACAAATATCTACTCTGAAGTGTGTTTTGGAAGCCATCACAAAATGGTGGAATTTGAGCATCTTATCGTAATCAGACACCATCTTATGAGTTCACCTTTGTTACAATTAAAAAAACAGTGTGGTCGTTACTTAACAGACATGCGAAAAACAATGTGAGATAAACACAGGGAGCTGATACACGTTAACTGAACAACAGATTACAAAGGGATTCAAAAGTTCATTAGAAATTTATGGTCAGTTTACCTTTACTTATCAAAGTGAGCTACTATATTCTGCTTTTTCGGGATCAATGCTTTTGAAAAATATACATCCACCATCTTTCGTCTGTGTAGCTTACCTCTTTTAAGTGTTTGTATTTCTTAATTTATTCACAGCTTATCCTTGTAAGCATTCTTAATGCCTTGTATGATGCTGTAAGTCAAATGCTAAGAAAAAATGTTGAAAAGAGATTCCTGATGGACCATTTGGATGCCGTCTTCTTGGCAGTAGATGAGCTTGTAGATGGAGGGTGAGTTTGATTTCAGAATACATTAGCTAGTATTTCTATGTTTTTGGCAATGGAACTTATTTTTTCCCAAAGCATGTACACTTTATTTGGGATAGAAAGAAAGAATACTAATGCAATGCATTGGAATGCTTCAGAAGGATTCAAACCTATTAGATGGAAATGGAGTGAAAGATGGAAAAAGTTTTTTTATCCTCAGAATGGATATACACACACTCATGTGTTCTTGGTATTGTAGAACTAGAAACAATTCGGCAGGCAACTCATTTTGATCGAAAATGTTTTTTTACCGATTCTCATCAATCGATCTACATCGAAAAGCTTTTCGATCTTAATGAGTTGCCTGCTGAATTCCCTGCTTAGTCGTACCTTAGTTGTAGCTTAGTCGTACCTTAGTTGTAGCTGAGTTGTAGCTTATTCATACCTTAGTTGTAGCTGAGTTGTAGCTTATTCATACCTTAGTTGTAGCTCAGTTGTAGCTTATTCATACCTTAGTTGTAGCTCAGTTGTAGCTTAGTTGTAGCTCAGTTGTAGCTTAGTTGTAGCTTAGTTGTAGCTTATTTGTACCTTAGTTGTTACTTAGTTGTAGATTATTCGTACCTTAGTTTTAGCCTAGTTGTAGCTTAGTTGTAGCTTTTAGTGATTTATAACTTGTTTCTAATGTGAATTTAGGCCTACTCTTAATCAGTACAACTTGACGCTTCGTAAAATGTATGAGCGTACGTTGCGTAAAGTGAAGCTAGTAAATAAACACACTTGAAAAAGGATGGCACAAAAGTGCAAGGCTTGTTGGCACTCGTTCCCATTACAGCAGAAAGCTGAAATTTATTTAAGCGTCGTATTCAAGAACTTCGCCCAAATTCAACCTTATCCCATCTCGTTTCTCCCGTTTCTTGTAATTAAGCAACCAAGAATAGCAAAGGTTTTGCACTTAGAAACTTATTCTATAACACATTGTTATAGTAAGACATGACAACGCATCCTGTAACTGCTGAGATCTGTAAACAGGGTCCAATTTGACCTTCCTGGGGCTCTGTCTGTATCCAAAATCTTCCTCAAGAGCTACATATAAGAGTCTTTTTCAAAATCTGTAAAAAACAGAGTTGGTTATCTTCTGTAAATTTTGATGTTACATTTAAGGCACACATTATCGAGTGTTGACGTTAGCTGAATCTCTTGTCGAAAAAAGTTTTAATTCAAGTACTGAACGTTCTTCAGATTTGTACTGAATATCAAACTGACATGGCCAGACTATTTCATTATTACTTGTATTAGAATTGAGCACATGTCCGCTAGCTTTAAGTACATGACTTGAAATGTTGGTGCCTCTGTATATCCGCTACACATTTTGGACATTCAAAATATATGTGAAATATCGGACGTTGACGTCAGATGGACTTCTTTGCTACAGAATATTCAAGTATCTGTAATTAGCAATTTAACATTTTGTACATTTGTTGTATTGAGTGAAAGCTTTAACTATATGGTCTACCAAAGAGAAGAAGTGGAATAATAGAAATTTTATGCAGGTTTTACAGCTTGGGGAACTTAAGTTAGTCAAAAGTAACTTCGGGATGACATCAGAGAAATTGCATCACGTTGACGGCCGAGGCCAAAACTGGGGTTGTACAAAATGTGTAAGAACGACAGCGATTTACACGGATTTTAGAGCTTGAGAAATCCAACTCCTAATACTTGCACAGGTCTCTGTTACACATTTTATGGTACCTTCAACAAACACAATATCGTGTGCTGACATCAGCTGAACTTCTTGTAGAAAGAAGTTCTTTTATCCCAGTAATAAATATTCCGGTACTGAATAGCAAACTTCAAGTGCCACATTCAGGGACGGGGGAACTGGGGGGCAGAGGGGGCCATTGCCCCTCCAAAGATTTGCCAAATTTCAACTTTCCGTGAGCTCTTTTCATCTTTATCATAATTGAAATTGATAGCGACAGACATTGCGTCACATTCACAGCAAGATATGCATATCAACACGAAACACCCCTTTCCACACAATGACCAAAGGCACCTTAGTGGAACGTAAAAAAAAGTTTGAAGCCAGCCTACTTGCCCCCCTTCCCCAAGACCCTTCCCCCCTTTCCCTCGCTGTACATTATGTAGCTTTCATTGTATACTTACAAAGAGAACGTTTCTGCTAGCTTAAAGTGCGTGAATAATAGCCGTGGCTCTTCTTCAGAAAAGTGCAAACGTGAGATAGACTAACTTAAAAGAATTCCTAAATGCTGAACCAGTAATTAACATTGTATAAATTTGTATTGAACATTGAATAAACAATCTAGTCCACCGAAAAGACGGAGTGGAATAGTGGTACTTTTGTTGATGCAATTTTCATAGCTTGGTAGCTTAAACATTTCAAAAGCAACTCAAAACGACATCAAAGTGGAATAGTGGTACTTCTGTTGATGCAATTTTCATAACTTGGTAGCGTCAACAATTCAAAAAGCAACTCAAAACGACATCAGAGTGGAATAGTGGTATTTCTGTTGATGCAATTTTCATAGCTTGGTAGCTTAAACATTTCAAAAGCAACTCAAAATGACATCAGAGTGGAATAGTGGTACCTCTGTTGATGCAATTTTCATAACTTGGTAGCTTAAACAACTCAAAAAGCAACTCAAGATGACATCAGAGTGGGATAGTCGTACTTGTTTATGCAATTTTCATAACTTGATAGCGTCAACAATTCAAAAGCAACACAAGATGACAATCAGAGAAAATAAATAAGTCAAAGATTGAAAGTGGCTGATACCAAAATGGAGTTGTTCTTACAAAAGTTTGAAGTAGCGTCTATAGAAGTTGTGGAACTTGTTTAAGTCCTTCCTAGCTCGCAAATGGCGCTTATAAGTTTTTCTCATGGAGAAGACCTGTAGAAACGACCACAAATGTTCTCTAAAGTTTTCTGTCCCCACCACCACTGAACGTGACGAGAGTTTAGAGGGAACCCTTGGACAGTGCAGCGTGTGTGATAACTCCTTTTTTGTACAGGTAAGGCAGAAAAATTTCTACCTGTGTCAATTTGACGTCGCAATTTGTAGCTTCGTTACGCATTCCACTTAAGTTTCGAACTCAGAACGTTCATTCAATGAAGCGGTAATGAGTGCTAACTTTAATCCATTTCAATGTTCTAATTTCTCTTTAGGGTCATTCTAGAATCAGATTCAAGTAACATTGTACAACGTGTTGCGATGAAGGTAAAGGTATCGTAACTTTTATTATCTTGAATTTAAGATAATTTTGGTGATTTAACGAGTTTAACAAGACAACTGTATTTAGCTTTTCCAAAAGGCGTTCTTACTGATGTAACCCGCAAGAAATTATCATTGCCACCACCGTATGCCTACGCCTTCCCGCTTGCTTGTTTCTTGTTGCTGTCAAAGTTTGCACAAATTATTGGAAATAATAGGGGATACGCCAATGCCTTGTGCAAACTTTGACTGCTAATGATGCTCCTAACATTGTGCGACAGAACGTTATGCGCAACTGTTATTGCCTCAATGTGACGATGACAATGGTATATGCTGACAATGGGCTGGGAAAGAGGCTACCCTTTTCCAGACTGTTATTTTCTTAACCTTCTCCAGAAAGTCTACGGACCAATAATATCAGTAAACAGGAATGTACTTCGGAAACGAAGTACATATAGCAATATGTACAGTGTAAGCTATTGCTTTCTGAGCGGATTGTCCCCACTATTGCATTTTTTCCTACTGCTCAGCGATATGCAGATACTTTCAAGTGGGCCAGACACTTTCAAAAATTATATGGGTAAAAATTGAGGGCCCACTGCTCCGTATAGTGTACTTGTTAAGAAAAATTTTGATGGCTAATGGATAGTACTGTTTTCGCTTTCTTTCTTGCGGATTAGTGTTCTTGAAAATATCTTGACATATTTTTGTGTGCATAGTGTTCTTGCAGTTTCATTCTTGCAACCGTTGAATTGCCGAGCCTCGATAGCACTATAATCTACGAAAGTGCGCCCCATCGGGTATCATATCAGGCTAAGGAATGTAAGTAACAGAAACAGGTGACTATTATATGGAATCAGTCAATATCTTCCATGCAGAGACTCGTCGAAATAGTCAGAAATAGTAATATTGTTTTCTACTTTTTGAAACATTTCACTCAAAAAGTTGGTCTGTGATACAAAATTTGGAAATGGCGTCGAGTAACAGATTTGTAATTGGCAAGAGTTTTCACCAGGCGCTGGTCACGTCAATCGCCAGGAGTGAGAGTGGAAATCTCTTGGGTGTAGGATTTAGGTTTAGGAGAAGAATAAATCGCACCGTTTAAAATAACAAGT
>JAAAKM020006512.1:0-10471 GCA_010016025.2 Alatinidae sp. Z8VKAUB7J3 | reverse complement strand
ACATGGCCGATATGATATGATGTGTGCAATGACTTATAAGAAAATTAATCCTATAGATTCAGACCGAGTTTAAAAAAGTTAGTAAACCTGTATAGGCGTTTTGACTGCTGTTTTTTCTGCAAATCTGACAGTTTATTTTCATCTTTTTTCGGCAATCTTGCCAAAAAGTTAGCTCACGTTGACAGTATTGATAAAAGTGCAAAAATATTGTTGATATCGGCATTATATGACGTCACCAAAAAGTATTGGTATCGATGAATGGTGTTATTAGCTTTTCCTGCACAACTAAAGTTTGGTATAAACGTGATGCATTTTTACAATTTTTATCTTAAACGATTTAACTACAAATGCATATATGTGACAAAAATGAGCCTAAAAATTTTCCTTAAAAAATAGAACGTAAGGGGAATTTGGATTCTGGTCAATGACCTAAAGATGCAAACGCATGCCTTGATAAATGAAATGAATCAAAGATACTCGAATTAAATAAAAGAGGTCGGACGAAACCTCTATTTTGTGTAACAAAATGTTTTGAAAAAACATCGTGTTGGGAAATTTCATATTTGTATCACTATTTTGTTTTTACTTTTCTTTTACTTTTCTTTTACGTGTTCACTTTTCTCTGGTAAGAATAAATAATAACTGAAGCATAAACGAAAAAAAGATTTTTCATAAAGATGTACATTAAGAAAAGGCTGCAAAGTCAATAAATATGTGTTATTAGTTGTTACTGGAATTTACTTGATATGTAAGAAAAATGAGGCCTACTGCTTTTTTAGATCAGGGATTTTCGACCGAAGGGTATATCACTGCCCTCGAGTTATCAAAATCCCTAAGTACCCTCAAAGTCCATGCAAATTCGGCATTCTTACTTTTTACTGATATTAAACAAATACACTATGAAATAAACAGTCAATAAAAGAGTCCTAACTTGCTTACACAGTATAAAACAAACATATGTACAAACGTGGGAGTAAACATATATTTGTCCCTTTGTTGATTTTGAAATGATGACGTAAGAAAAACAATAGACAATGCTATTAGTTATTGGACCCTCCCAGTACGCGTTGCCTCAGTTTTACCTCCTTTAAAATCTCAAATACTCCTTAAGAGACCCCCTGGATCCCCGTTGAGAAACACTGGTCTAGATAGTCGCAACCACTTTTTTTGTGGGTTAGTCCGACAAAATATTACCTTGCAGTACTAAATAAGTCACAAAATTTCAGATATCTTCTTATAAGCATCCATAAGCTCTTGAAATAAAAATTTAATATGGCCAATAATATCCACCATCTTTGTAATGATGAAAGACTTCGCTTCTGTATGCAACTGTTCAACATGCTTCCAGTGTAAACAAAGCATGAGAGAGATTCTATTTCATAAGATATGTTGAAGGCATAATGGTGCTAAATTACCCAACTCTTGACCTGACTTCAGTTGTTAGCTAATTCTCTATTGTAGTGGTCTACATACAGTTTCATAGTCACGAATTTCCTTGCTACAGCCCTACAATTAAGTTCAAGGAAGTTTCACTCTATTTAAATACTTTGTTGACAGAATGATAAGCTTGATTTCGGTTGATACAATTACATAGAAGCAAACCGAGGACGTTGATATACTGTACGCTTCTTAAACCATCTTCAGTTTCAGGAAACTATTTTTAAGGTAACGGAGTTAAAAAGCAAAGCAACAAACAAGAAGTACATCTAGTTACAACATGGTGGTGGGCATTCAGTGGCAGCAGTACCGTAGCCAGCGGGATGCTTTGTATGCTTAGCATCCTCTAGAAGTGGACTTCAAGGTAAAATAGCATCCCCTACTTCATGGTCGTCAGTCCTTACAGTTTTGAAATGTGTCAGAGCATTTCTCAGCCTTGTTGAATACCCTGCTCCGTATATCTTTTCCAAGATATCAAATCTGCACACCTAGATCCATTCACGTCTTGTCCCTGCATGTTAGGACCCTCAAAATGATTCTAAAATGATTCTAAAATGCAAAGATATATCGACAAATGTCATACCAAACTTAAAAGGGCTCACCAATTTTCCAGAGGGGAGGTTACACAAAAATTAAGTTAGTTGGTGAACAGGCTGGCCCGTACGCCTTAAATTTATGAAGTATGCTCTAAAATATGCTCATAGTTTATAAGCATGACCTACAGAGATAGTCTGACTACGGCACTGAGTAGCAGTGTCAAAGGAAGGAGTTGAGGGGCAATATTTTCCGCTTGCATAAAGAATTAAAGAAAGAATGAGAGAGGTTTTAAAGTAAAGATAAGTTCCATATCAAATTTTAATTCTCAAAAGAGAAAAATCTGAAGATGGAGTAGAATGAAAGGAACAAAACCTTCTGTTATTTCTTGGTCTATCAGCTTTGATTTGGTGGTCCGGTTTTACTTAAACCGTTGCGTTATCTCATTATTCAGCTCATGTTGCTTTCAATTATGACAGGCCTATAAGGTGTTTAGCAAGTAGTTCCGTTTTCCTAATCAGTTTTTTTGCTGATTTTAGAGATGCAATTTCTGAAATCTGCGCAAAGACCTGATCAGAAAAACAATGGAACATAAACAGATTTACAAAGCAAAAGGTAACTTAAATTGTGCTTACCTACAAAGGTATTGTCAAATTTCAAATGATCGGTGATATGGTGAAAATCCTTCATTTACTGCAAGTTTAGGCTTATTAAACTACTTTCTTCCTTAAACATCGGTCGGGTGCGAAGTTGCTTAGAAAGTGAATTTGAATTCGCATTTTTATACGTTCTATATCAAATTGAATTTATCTTTATTTTGAGTCCTTTTAAATTTTGAAATAGGCTTTACCATCTTCTAAGCGTAGAATGCTATTCCCGACAACTTTGGTAACCGAAGGCATTCGCAAGCGTCTCGCTGCTCATTAAATGTTTAAAATTTTCAATACTAAAAAGGGTTACTCTGTTACAGAATTCCTTGAAATACAAGTACTTTGCGCAAGTGGTAGGGTTCAAGTGCTATGGCCAGTTTTTTTATAGGATTTATCATCTTTTAAGCGTAGAATGTTATTCCCGACAACTTTGGTAACCAAAGACATTCGCAAGCGTCTCGCTGCTCATTAAATGTTTAAAAATTTCAATACTAAAATGGGTTACTCCGTTACAGAATTCCTTGAAATACAAGTACTTTGCGCAAGTGGTAGGGTTCAAGTTCTATGACCCCCACTCCAAGCGTTGCTTTTTCTCAGTATGGAATAGAAGAGAAGGGTGTCTATGACCAAATTTTGGAAGCGCAAAAAGAACTATTTTCCCAAGTCTAGGTAAAAAAGTACACAGTTCATACATGCATGCTCCAATGGATTTTAGGTGTTTCTCCGAAACATGGACATTTATAAAGATTTTTGAGAAATTGGTCGAGGGTGCACATACATGAAAGTATAGGGCTATACTTGATAAGCATTGGCAGAAACATTCAACCATAAAAAGAGCTTTATGGAAACATGCCACCTGTCTCAGCCATAGTCAGAGAGAGACAGAGAAGTACATGGTATAGGCACTGCTATGGAAGCAAAAATGAGCTTATCAGTAAGCAAACTCCGTGGAACCTTGCCATTTCCATTACAATGTTGCACACCCTTGTATAACGTACATTGACCAAGTCTCCCGTGACGTTGACATACCAGAAGTAGACCTTGCAACAGTGATGTTGGATAGTGAAGCATGGAGAAATAGAGTGGGATGGGCCGAAGCAACTTACCCGATCAAGTGTGGTAAGGTAAGGAGAACTTCTCATATCTCCTTCCCTGTCAACGAGAACTATATAAGTTATTCCTTCGGTTCTATCGATACCTTTAGGCAAGGTGGGGTTGGGAGACAATACCCTATCTTTTTGCCCCCACCCCTACCCTTAAAATTTATTGATGTCTTAAAGCTAAAATATGAAAATGATAGACTTTACTGCCCACCTTTATTAAATCAGGTGCACCCCATCCAATATCGTTGCCGACTGGCTACGGGCTTACTTAATGTTTTTAGGAATTGACCTTTTTTGTCTATGGGACATCGTGGTTCAACTTGTAAAACATCCAAACTAGCCAGTTCTAGATTTGGTTACTGGTGGCGACATTCAAAAATTTGAAGAATTTAAAGTAGAATCTTCCTTTTGATAATATAATTACAAAAATTCTGCTTCACACTTTAGCACAGTAAATAGTTGACCTAAAGTATTGAACGTTTTAACGCCGCTATCATGTGCCTTCTTGATATCTGAGTCGTATAACCTAACACTAGCTCCTAATATTCTCTAAGGATATTTCTATTATGTAGGTGTTCTTTGTAGATTCCCATGTTGAAGGTGAGGTCAGCAGGGCATTGATACGGTATGCAAAAGAATTTAAAAGGGCAAGGTTATGGTTTAATTTCCGTTCTCTTCTACATTATTAGGCTACAACCATATATCTCATGTTCCAAGTACAATAATCTTGTTAAGGTGAGGTGAAACAGTTATCTTTGATACGAATATTTTAAGTAAACGAATCTTCAGGGTTGTCTTGTATTAGCAAGGTGACTCAGATTCAAAATATTTTATCAGCATGATCTCAACAGAGATGTGGAAAGTTTTGTAGTTCTTAGGGTTCATCACAGTTCAAAGGTGAAAGTCAGTCAACGATAAGGGCCATTTATGTTCGTTTTGTAAACCTTTGGGCACCTGGGATCTCCATCTTAAGACTAACACGTGGAGGACCACGTTACAGGCCGTTAAACAGAAAAGAGTGGAAGTCAGACAAGTCGCTCCGGGAGAGGGGGTGAGGAATACTTGTTTCGAACCTACTTGTTTAAATTTTGCAGGGTTACATTAAATAGAATTCACCTGTGCAATATCAAGATTTCTTTGCAAACCCACCTACGTACAAAAAAACCTACTGCCTAAACACACTTCGTTGAATGATTGGTACCTTTCAGTTGTATGAGCGTCGAAGGCGTTTTATTGGCTTTCTATTAAACGTTTTTCCTCCATACTGGATAGAGAGATTAACATTGATAATTATCAAAGACATTTTCCTAGCATATAGAATTTTATTTATGACGTGCTACAGGTGTTTCAGGGTTTTAAGTTCCTGTTAACATGATTTTTATTAACCATCTTCTATTAGTAGTGTAACATATATAAGCATATTGACGCTGAGATTTAGCGAAAGCTTTTAAGCATATTCTAAATATATCCCCTGCATCAGCATAAAAGCATCAATAGCCAATACATTGTGCAGGATGTTTACACCAGCTCTGTACATACATTCCTCGTTACCAATACGAGGATAGATATCCACAAAGGTTTTTAGATTCTTTCTCTGTGAGGATCGGGTTGCTCTTAGCCATGTCATCAGATGGCTAAAAATACATGAATATGACATGTCCTGATGTCGCATGGTAACGAGTTGGCAAGATATTACTAGATCCACGTAAGCATATTATAACCTTATTTTGAGCCTTAACTCAAAACATTGCTAAACATAGTGAGGTTATGCAAAATGTTTGTATTAAAAGTGATGAAAAGGGAAGTCAAGAAAAGTCAGAAGAATAATTTATTTATCTGAGATGGTAATGATAGTAATAACAATCATAGTAACGATATACAGGAGCTTTCAAAATTACAGTATAAAAAGAGCTGTATCTATTGATCGAAGCAGAGTTACAAATCTGGAAGGGATATTCTGAACTTTAGGGTGTCTGATCTGAATTGTAAGGAGGCTAACATTGCAACTTCTTAAAGAAAGCCTATAGAAGTTTGAATATGGGGGCTGACGGTAAATTTAAAGTGACTTTTCATAGCCTCCCTCCTGTGGCTTCGAGCCTGGATCCGAGGCGTCTACTTTAGTGAGAGATAGGAGAATTAAGGTCCAACAATATAAAGCCGTAATGCAACCCTTATTTGACTGCAGGAATTGGAAGTTAGGTCTTTGAAAGTAGCAAGAATCAAAACACACAAAGTTGGATTAGATAGGTTGGCCAGAAAACACAAGATCAGCGAGATCAAATAGTCTTTTCGAGACGAAAATGATATCATCTTATTACTTCATACTGTTTACAAAACTTTGCCTACATTTGTATACTTCTACAAAATAATAAGAAACTGCAATTTACAAACAATCAAGTGTTATGACTGTTAAATTAAATATATTTATCTAAATGATATAGAGTTATTGAAAAAAATCTTGCACAGTTTGCCATGAAGCAGTGAAAGGGAGACATAGCTCTCAAAGAAGCACCAATATATGATCATTAAGAACGAATAATTTTATTTGAATTTATGAAAGTAAGGCCGGTTTTAAACTAAACATCAAATTGACAATTTTTATCAACGGTTATTCTCACTTCATAACTTAACGTCCCAGCACATTATTTGACGTTATAAGATATCTCCTTAGTCGATAAAGCCAGCGTCTCTCTTTCTTTCGCCCATAGCGTCTCTTAGTTGGTTTTCATAGTTCGCTTCACCAACATCGATTCCTGAGTTTCGATAATTGAAAAGTTAAAGTATTCAGCAATGCCAGGTTATTTTTCGTCCTATTCTTGTTCTGTTCTTTTGTATTAAAGATACCTCTTCAGAGTTAACGCTTCAGTTTTATAATAAGCCCAAAGCTCCAGATTAATCCCCTCAGGTCACCTTGAGCCCAGCTCATGATCTGGTCTTCGTTGTGTATAAAAATCGTTGTTATTACGAGCGTAGAAGCTGGATTGTAGTTTGTTGATTTCGACGTTATCGCTCTTTTATACATGTATTGTGAATGCACAAGCCGGTAAAGCTTAGATCTGAACCAACGACGTTGTTTAGTGGATGTTTGAATCTTGCGACTCGGTCACAGAATCCTTCCCCATTCTTCTACAAAGTCTTTGAAACTCTGTCAGCTGTCTCCACTGTAAGTTTCTAAGAGTTTCAAGCTAAAGGCTTAAACAAAAACTACTTTGTCATAATCACATGGAATTCAGCTATAGACGATACATAGTTTCTATAACTTATATGCAACTAATATATTATTTCAAGCCTAGCAAAATGTGCTTGTCTTCAGAACAAACCCAATACTACTCAAGAGAAGATCGATTTAGGAGCCGACTTGTTGTGTCAGATGGACTTAGCACGATTCAGCCGATAGCACAAAGGATTTTCCCAATAAACATCGCAGTTACAAATACTTTCGCCTATATAAATGGAATTAAGTGAGAGTTACCCCACTTTTGAGCTTGGCTTATCGAAAGATGTGGATATGCTTCCATAATCGCCAGGGGCGGGGATGGGGGTCAACAAGTAGTAGTGGGGTGAGACAAAAACAAAGGAATCTATTTAATTTATTCGATCTTCCGACAATTAAGAGATGACATTGGACTCTCTTTTCCTCCTTTCTCCATCGTTCCTGTGCATTATTTGTTATTTTTGCCAGAAAGAAAAATAATTAGGCACATACGTTGAGTGCCGAAGACCCGTCTCCCTCTTGTGGTGCGGCCCCTCGTTACCATTTAAAAGGTATTTCAGCTGGTACCGGAAGGTAAACTATTTGATCTTAAATTTTTCAACGAATCAAATCATTTCACAAGGAAACAAATATCCTCCTTAATCCTCCTTAATGTGTAACTCTTCCATACTGTGTTTCTTCAGTCAATAAAAACCAGAACATATAAAAAATACGTTTTGTAAATGTACACCAATATTCGTACAACCCTGTTTTGGTCTCCTAGATGTTAAGGGTAGTAAACATCATCGTTAAATTTGTACGCTACAGAAATAAACATTTTTAACCCTTGATAGAATTCAATGAGAATGTGCGACCGTAATACGTTCATTAACGTCCATCAGTTGTATCTGTTGTGTTGATAGAGCAAAAATATCATGCACCTCAAAAGCGTGCAATATTTCCGAGGAAATGATACGACTTCTCAGAATTTCTGTTAAAGCAATAAAATGAAAGCTTACGAGATTTCTTGTCAGAAGCATAGCCATAGCTCAGGTTACAGGACTTCAGTCGCGACGTCACAGGAGGGGCTGGGGAGCTTTAGCCCCTCCGCTATGTTGTTGAAACCGCTAAAACAGAAAGAGTCTCATGCCATCTCCTAATTGTGAAAAGTTGTCAAAAACATTCTCTGAAGATCGAACAGAAAAGAAAGCCCTTTCGTTACCTCTAAGTCTCCCACTTTTAGTTGTGTCGCAATTGCTAGATTTATGAAGTACCTCCGACGCATTAAAACTCTAAATCAATTATTCAGCGGCAACCACACTTCTCCACTACCATATTTCTCCACGTTTCTTTATATATAGCATTATCAATTCCAATTATCAAAACGTCTATTGCCGAATATTGCGTCGGCGAGCAGCAAAGCGGAGACGGTTTTCCGTTTGTTGAAAGAGCGGCAAGAATCCCTTGAAGTACTCCGTGATTTGGTACGTTCAACGATTTCGTAAACGGAAATCTGCACTTTCCCATGCAGGTGTATGCATCGTAATCTTCTGGTTGGATAATATTTTTTTGATTCGCGTCACTAAATCGAATTTTAAGAGATTCCCTCCGACAGCTGGTAGACTTTCTTACTGTATTTGTTCTCTTCATATCCCTCTTGCGCAGGCTTAAACTAAACTGGAATCCACCGACTGGCGGATATTTCCATTCTGAAAACGCAGGAGTTATTCTCCTATACAATATTAAGTATGGGACACTGTGTTTCAAATTATGTTGGTAGAGAGAGCATATCCGTCTGTTACTAGTGCAGTTAAAGTTTAAAGTAAATTCGATTGAGTCGATGTAATGGTACTTTATCTTGTCAATCAAGTATGTCAGATCAACCACGAGGCATTTCAAATCCTTAAAATTGAAATTAAAAGGAAAAGTTCTTGTAACAGTGACACGATCAGCGCTAAGGAGCCTTATAGTCGTTGCTTGAGGAAAGACAATGTTGGCAAATTTTGGATGAACAGTTTTTCTGATATCAACGAATACCAGCTCAACAATCTTGACTGGAAGAGCAAAAAGATTTGCTATCTTGAACTTCATGATGCTGCTGTTCCCAGATGTGTATACTAAAAGTACAAAAGTAGCACATAGCTGTTAGTACGAAGTTAAAATCGTCACTAAATATGTCAAATATCCTAGTCACTGTCTTAAGTATCTGGAAGGTAAAGGGTTAGCAATGTTACATAGGCAGGTCAGTGGACAAAAAGAGTAGTTATTTTTTATAGATAAAAGTGGGTTAGCAAAACTATGATAGCTTTACCCTCTTCATATTTGCTGTTTGTAGTCATGTGAGTGATAAAGAAGTAGAGCCATTGTGCAAATTGGTACTATAGATTTAAAATTTTCTACCTCGGATGCAGAGAAACGCACCAGTTTTTGCGAACTCGTTTGTAGCGACACATGCAATAAGTGAACTTTGTTAAATATACACAAGAGAACATTCAACCTATACAGCCCATGTTTGCTCAAGGGCATACTTTATTATGGCAACCTAAAATTTTTGAAAGTGCTTGCTTTCATTTATAAACCTTCAACCGAAATCCATAGCTGTTGAATTTCAAGGTCTCCTTAAGTAGCCAAAATTAGTCTCACTATTGTTTTAGCTCCTCCAGGAATTAAAGAATAAAGCTGGTTCCTTGTTTACATTTACTTAAAACATCACTGTACAAGCGTAGCGCATTTAACACACTGGGCAAGCGTAGCTTATTTAGCACACCGGGCAAGCGTAGCGCATTTAACACACTGGGTAAGCGTAGCGCATTTAACACACTGAGCAAGCGTAGCGCAATTAAAACACTGGACAAGCGTAGCGCAATTAACACACTCCGTCCCGTCGGCTTACGGCCAGGTATTTTGTATGGCCTTCTACAAATCTAATGTTCCTTTAAGGCCAATTTTATCTGCTATTGGCACACATTCCTATAATGCCGCCAAATACCTTGTGTCCATTCTTATTTCTTTTTCCGTTAGTGATTTTGTTGTCCATGATACTTTTTCCTTTATTTCTGACTTACGTAACCAAAATTTAAATTCTGAACATGTTGTTATGGCTAGTTTTGATATTAAGTCACTTTTTACAAATGTACCTCTTAATGAAACACTTAGTTTAATCATAGATAAGTCTTTTTCTTCTCCTCGACTTTTCCAAGGTTTTTCGCGTCAGCAGTTTTCACGCCTACTCGATATAGTTACTAAAGAAAATCACTTTTTTTTTAATAATATTCTTTACGAGCAGGTAGATGGAGTTGCGATGGTAAAATCTTCTCTGTAACCCCTAAGTACTCGTTGGTTCCTAAGTGTAACATTGTTTTAATTTTACCATTTACAGGGCTCCACTCACTTACGTTTCGTACACAACTCAATAAGCTCATTTCTTCTGCTTATCCTCAAGTTAACCTTTGTTTTGTTTTCCGCTCTTCCTTTCGTCTATCTAAATCTTTTCAGTTTAAGGACCGAACCCCCAAATTACTGCGCTCAGGCGTTTTATATCATTTTAAGTGTCG
>JAAAKM020006511.1:0-10471 GCA_010016025.2 Alatinidae sp. Z8VKAUB7J3 | reverse complement strand
AATGCTTCTGCTGCTAATTTTATTTATTTAGGATAAATAGAATAAATATTTTCATGTATTCGATTTCTATAACCCCCCTCATTTGCAGACAGGCCACGAGTAATAACTAGGTTTTAAGCACGGATGGGGGCATGATTATCGGTAGGCCTTATGTATATTTTTGAGAACTTTGAGGCATGCAATGCATGCAATGCATTCACTGACGGCACGTCCCTGATCTTCATGCTCACAACCCTTCCAGGTATCATGATAAAAATCTTTTAAAAGGTTCATAAGAATGCCCAATCAGCAATCCCCCCTGTTTGTACACTGTTCAAGTTATGAACTTGGGAGCAGCTAATGAGTGAGCTACTAAAATGGGAACTTACTAGTTAAAAGAGGATAAAGAAAGATAAATAGTTATATAAAAGTGTAAGTGATAATTTAAGGGAAGAGACTGTGTGAAGGGAAAATTGGAAAAGAGCTAATGGCTTTTGAAGGGTTGATAATGTTGTGTGCAAGAGAGTTGTTTGGGAGTAGTATTGGCAAGAAGAAAAATTATGAAGCAATTGTTTGCTGCTACCTTTTCATCATTCAACCTCACACAAGAGCAATGATGTTTAAGGTTGAAGGATGAAGAGGTGGCAGCAAACAACTGGTAAATGGAGAATGATGAATAAGGATGCTTGAAAGATTTGGTTAACATAGAAGATGTAAGAGGTAGAAGAAAATGTATAGAAAGATTATAAAAATTTGATAACCCAATGACAAATGGATATGGTATGACCATGAACAAAGGATGGATAGACTTGTGGATATCTGCCAATAATGTTTTATTTCCGTAGGCCATGCCATTGAGTATGCCTCTTGCCTTCTGTGCCTCCAAATCACTATAGCATGCTAGATAACTGATTAATTATAAGAATATGGTGTAGTAAAGGCCTGAACTGATTTGGCTATACAGGTTGCATTGAAAAAGGAAACCCACCTTCTCTTTTTTATACTATTCTACTGAAAAATCCTACATATCTATATTAAATAATCTTAAATAGCCCGGAAAGAGAATATATATATATATATATATATATTGGGATACAATAAGTATACAATAGATCTATACATAGCTCCAATGGACTTATTCCTGCTCAATGTGTCAAGTCACATACAAACGTAAAATGCACTTACCCTAGAAGTAGGCCAAATGTTTAGAATTATATTTTTCATCCTCTCCACGACATCCCTTCTCATTGACTCCTCTTCTGTATATGGTGACATGTATTTAAAGAAGTCCAAAATTTCTAGGTGAAGACTGTAAACAAACAAGCAGTTGACGAATTAAATATTAGACTGATACTTTGAAGTGTTGCAGACCTATACTACAGGGCTCATTTCAAGTATACAGCCGTAACAACAGTAGGATGCCCCCTTGCCATACATAATCAATACTGGGTTGCAGCCTCATATGGCCTTGCATCATGTGGTAATTGAATATCTGACTATCCTTGTAAACATATAATGTGTGGGAATGGAAATCAAATTCTCAGACAAGGGCTTACTTGTACAACCCCAGATTCTTTGTAAAAATGAACTAGTAATGAATGGTATGGGAAACAGCCCTACCATCTTTTCCCTAAAACTCTGCTACAATACCACACTTGTGGTTTGGATACAGCAAAATAAAAGTTCTACATTCCTAGCTCACCAAAACAACCACTATAATGTAGAAACAAACCAAATTGACAAAGCATTCATGAATGGCCACATCAAGACATTGAAATTTGATAAAGTGGTGCCATATTCTGACTATACAATATGGCCTTTAAAGTTATGCTCATTTCTCATTCTCTACCATTAGGTACTTTCATAATGGGCTTAGGCATGTACAATACCATGAATTTTACCTGCAATTCACTTCACACCCTGACAATAGAAAATGCAGTCTATGGTATGAAAAACCAACCTGTATATCACTAGATATTCTAACTGAACTGTACTCTTAGAGGGAAAGCTAGACAGTGGGCCACAGGAGCTCAATGACAAACCTTTGAGAAATGCCTGAATTGAACAGCACATAGTGTTTGTTAAGGTACCACATCAAGAACAGTAAAACAGAGGGCTCGTTGTCATCAGCTGGAGAACAGGCATTTTCAGAATAATCTGTCTATAAAGACATTGGTTAATTTTCTAGGAGTTATCTGACAATTATGCTGTATGAAAAACAAACCACAGTAAATTTACAAGATGCGAACTCCGAGCTAAGCAATGGTAAAATTAAATTAATAAATATGAAAACCATATTGACTCAATTTTGGCCAGCCAATCTTTATATCAAAAATAACCAAATAGAAAAAAAACCTGACAAATACTGTCACCTATCAACAAATTTATGATTGATAATAAGCTGCACAGAATAACTAACTTTTACCCTTCACTTGTTTAATCATTTATTGTTACAAGTTCCTCGGATGGCCTAGTCATTTCCTGACCTCACAGGCCTTAAAGGTATCTATATGCAAATAAAGTTCCTATGTCTAAAACATTACAACTACTAAGTTTACTTATGAATGTTTTCAATCTGTACATATCTGTACATATTTGTACACAGAATTTAAGATTTCAGATAAGTAATATTTAATCTTGTGTAAATGTTTTCAAAATTATAAACAGCTAAGGTATACACATATGCAAACTTCCTACTATTTTGACCACACTAAATTTTATCACTTCTGTTTTAATATCACATGTATTGCCAATTAGGCCATTCCAGCTTTAAATGCAAAGTAAATAGATATGTGCTTGCAGTTTTTCTTAATTGAGAAATGAAAAAATCTTGTCCAGTAAGCTTGAGTTAAGTCACTTACTTTGCATAACTAAGGCTTAAATCTACATTTTAGCTTGAGGATATGTAGAAATGAGTACCAATAACAGCCCTCTGGAATTCATGACCGCACCTGACATGGACATTTACAACAGCAATGACAAAAAATTGCAGAGGCAGTTTTTAAAATGTTGGTGTGGCACATGGCTGAAGATTACATATTATTCTGGCACTGTAATAATTATGAAGCCACATGCAATACATTATCCGAGAGAATGGTGCAGACAATTCTATTCCATTCTCAGTGAACAGACCAACTTATTATTTTTAAGTGTCTATGATTCACAAAGCGATTCATTACCCCTATCCATAGTGTTCATACTATGGTCACAGCATGCTTCGGATGATCACCATGATGGATGGGTACTTAGTTTTGGGCTCTGACAATAATGTGATCCCTGATCTCAAGAAATATGCTGGAGAAATGATACTGAATTAAACAAGGTTTCCCAAATGAGTTCCAGGAACAATTTCCTTTTTAAAAAAATGCTGTTGGGTGACGACGCCTCTGGGTCCTGCTTTATTGCCTCCGAGATTTTTGGTGGATTCCAAGGGCTGCATTAACCTCTTGCTTAAAACTTAGCACATGAAATGTGTTTAACATCAATAACGTGTATAGACTTCAGCATCAGGATTACTTTATGTTAAACAAGAGTTCAAAAGTTGGTTTTTGGTACAAAATTTGAATATTGCATCGAGTAATGGATTCATTTTGGTAAACGTTTTTGCCATACACTGATCACAGCAATTGTTTGAACTGAAATGAAAAAGCTAGTATATACAAAAGCTATTATTAAACTGGAGTCATCATTAGAGTCTGCCTTAGAACATTCTTTAATCACACTAAACAACAACACTTTGTAGCCTTGTCTAGCCAATTTTTTAAGCAACATCTTACACAGCATTTGAGTACTTCTACTGTCTCATCTTGTTATTTAATCAGTAAACTATCTGTTTAAGAGTATTTTTGATGTTGGGAAAAAAATTTGAGGAAAGGGTCTGCTGATGGAACATTGCAGGTAGATAACAACCCAGTGAAAAATTATCATGTAGGCACAGAATTCAATGATACCTGCAAGTGCAAGCATAGTTTTATAGTTCTTAGGTCCAATATGGCCCTTCACTGGAGCTCCATGGATCAACTAACCTTTTTATTAGTTCCTTTCCAAACAAGGCCAAGTCTTGCTGCTCCAGAAGTTGTAAAGAAAACATAGCCTTCAGAATGCTCAGTGGTACTAGCAAATAGAACCGTTTTTCAAGAGCTCCTAAAATAGACCGGTGATTTTCAACATGGGTAGTACTGTCCTCCTGGGGGCATTGACAACAATCAAGGGGGCGCTGTTAGAAGAACAGTGGTGGGGATTAGATTATGTGTGTGTTCAAGGGGGAGGGGGTTAAAATTTAACTTTTCATATTTTAAATTTGTTTGTTAATTAAAAAAATTTGATTTCTACAGTTACAATATCTGCTGACTTTCATTTGCAGCTTATCAATAAATAGTTTTGGCCCCACAAAAGTTTAATGTCAATATCTGGATGTGACTCAGCAGCTAATTGGGTGGTGGCAGTGTATGATTGAAAACCACTTATATAGACCATAAGAGGCAAGCTGTGTAATATGATGCAGCAATTTGTCAATAAAACCACCACTAAAATCATATATAACTTCAAAACAGCAACATAATTTAACGTTTATTATATACATATACATATGAAAAAGAACTTTCTGAAATAAAAATGGTTAGTTTAACAGCATATATATTTACTACTGTATTACACTCAAGTCTTAGTTGCTGATGTGATAAGGAATGCCCGTAAAATATGTATCACGACAATTGGTCTCGTCATAACTTTAAAAACAAACACGTAAGATATTAAAAAGAGAACAAGGGTGCCATTTAAGACATTGATCCTACAACACTGTGCTATAAATGTTCTAACTGGAATGGATGAGATACACTACCATAGTCTCTGTAGTAATAAGAATCCCCTGTGTGTTCCACAATAATTTTTAATAATTAGATAACATATTCAAACAGTTTACAAACTTTACCAGCATTTGACTCTGTATGTAAATGCTAGTCTATCTAGAGCAAAGAGCTGAGAAATTTTACAAAAGGATATATGTTATCTACTGGTAATGATCAATGAATTTAAGTTTAGGAATGTTAAAGCAAGCAACAGCTTTTAAAGCTGCAAGATTTATGTGCACCGCTACAGTACTTAACTTTTTTGCTAGGAACTATTTTCTAATTTGAAGTAAGGAATGAAGTAATAAAGCTTTAAGTGAAGGATTTGTAAGAATTGAGAGGACTGAACAACGATGCAGATAATTTTATGTACTTGAATGACAAATTTACTGTAACAGGTGTCATTTAAAACTTTGTAACTTGTAAAAAATTCTTTAGCTAATAAATGTTCTCATTTCTTATAAATTCTTCACTAAAAGCTTTTTTACTTTATTATAGACAATTGCTGTGAACAGTGGCTGGCAAAATGATGTAACAAGATGAAGTTGTTTCTCAACACAATGTTCAAATTTGGTACCACTAATCAACATTGTAAACATTCAGTACTCTCGAGTCGCGAATACATGCCCATGGACACTAAATTTTCAGCCTTTTATCCAGCATAACTTGGCTTATTCCAGACTGCCCTTTTATCAATTTCAGGCTTTTTCTGTCCTACCTGCTTATTTTGTCCTACCCTTATATTTCAAAAACATAGGGCACACCTTGATCACCAAATGCAATAAAACAGTTCACATTTCAGTCAGACCTCCCCCCACATGTCGGCCAGCATATGCTCCCATGGTAACATTCCTTCACTTGTTGGCCCATGATTAATGGAGTATCCAGCGCAGAGGTTTTGTTACTAATGCTATAAAGGATGTGATGGAAATCTTTGCAAACAGTTGATTGGCAGAAATTATCAGTCAAATTATCAGCCTGCCTGCTAATTCCAACCCACCCGTTTATCATTATTCAGCAACATGTCTTGCCTGGACATTTATTTCACCCTACCCTATTATTAGATTCCAAAACAATTTCCAGCTTGGACATTCATTATTCTCTACCCATCTATTTCCAACTTGAGAGTACTCTGAATATGAATTTTTTGAAGTTTTCTTACAATAATTTCAGCTGTAATTGTCCCAATAGTTAGTCTGTATCTTAATAAATACAGATATTTGTATATACATATATATACAAATATATAATTGTCATGTTACTTTAAAACAGTGTCAGGTTTCTGATACAACTGAGAAATTAGGCATATAAAATCTTCTTAATTTCTTCAGGATCTCCCTCCATTAAAAATTCCCTTACTCGATACCACATGCTTTATGTAATCTTTTCTCTATTTTAATTGTTTTAGATTTACTCCCAACAAGGCTTATGTAGACACCTGATCCAGTTTCCAGTTTCCTTTTTTCCTTTGCAGTTAATCTCATGCAAGTGCCATCTTTAATAACCAGTCTGAGAGTAGGCTTTGGCCTGCAATTCTTCCTATGTTTGTATGAAGTTCTCTATGTGCAGCTTCCCCGTCCTTAGCTAGATGACCTGCAGAGACAATCCACCGAAAAAAATTGTCCATACAGGATCTTCATGATGTGTGGGGCTGCCTGGGACATAATATGCAACATTCTGTACAGGTCCATGTTTATTTTAAAGATTTGTGCTTTTTGACATCAGGTGATTGAGAAAAACATTGAAATATAAAACTGAAATGGAGGCCTTAAAATTTTCAATCTTGGTTACGTCTTCACAGATGGTGCATAAAAAACACCATGTAGTTCCAAACATCATTTTATATGGCATTAACTGTCTTTGCAAGTCATCTGGTGTAAAGGGAGCCACAAACTTTTTTCAATCCATTGATTAAAAAAGGCTGTTTATATGTCAACAAATAAAACAGAATGAAAAGCAGTATAAAATGAGACTCAAATGAAACTTGGAGACTTAAGTTAGCAGATTTTAATGAATTGACCAGTTAATTAAATATATCACATGTATCTATAAAAATTTCACACTAAAACAAATGTAAATAAAATTATTTATGGCTTATAACAACAAATGGTGAAAGACTTATTTTGTATTTTTCTTTGCCACTCCCTATGATTCTTAGAACATGAAGCTTTCTTACAATAGACAGACTGTGCAAGTGCGTTAAGACACAAAATTATCATCAAGCCAAGATTCTGAAAATCTGGATCAGAATTTTTTAACAATTGAATAGTTACCATAGCTCATATCTATAGTGTACAGAGAAAATCCATTGAATGAAGTTCAAAGAAAACTTCAGTCAATTCATGTCAAGTTCACACAACACTATTTCAATTCAATAAAGGTGTCAAAAACATTAAAGTACAATAAACTATAATTATTGTCTTTGTTGCTATGTACCCTGCTATTTCAATTGAGAGACACTAAAGTTGCAGCATTCTTACAAAGGAAAAAACACTGTCTACTTGCCAAAGGTCAGAGGCCTCCATATAAGCTACTGGTCAGAGGGAGTATAAGCCTTGTACTCGGTCCTGGTGTACTGAAATCTTGTAGAAACCTGAAGAAAGTCATTACACACCTACCACTATAACACTACTTAGGATCTATTGTCATAGCCAGACTTGCTTTTTCTTTGCTTAATTATGTATTGCCCAAAGCAGCTAAATTTCAATAGCTTTTGCTAATGGCATCTTTCAAAAAGAGATCTGCTCTAGGTTGGTAAAAACTTAGGATGTCATTTGACTGCAAATTCATCTGTATGCATTGAAGGTCTGTTGTAGTCTTATCAATGATATCAATGCAAGATACGATGAAAATGATGGGCATCTTTCAAATAGAAAGTCATTTACTGCAAAAAATACAAATGCAAGCAAATGTATTGGCTTTGAAGTGGTGATACCTACAACACCAAATTAGGCTATTATCTCGGAATGCAAAAAAAACATCTATGCCACATGCCAAACTCATGGCTAATACCAGCAGCCAAAAAATAACAATTTGGTAAAGGTTTCACTTGACGGACAGCTGCGAAAGATTATCTATCTTTCTCATAGTGATGATCAGGAATATTCATTGCTATAAACTATTGTTCATCAAATCTCTTGTGTCTGTCAAAGGGAAACTGAGACCGACAACAGCTAAGACTCGACAATTCGTTGTAAATCATCCCTCGGGAAAACAGCGTCAATCAAATACACGAAGATCTTACAAAACTGATGCTATATTTTCCGTCCTAAAATATTGATGACATATTTCAAAATTGGAAACCACTTGCAAACCAATATGCCTTCAGAGAAGTGTATGGTTAATGCTAGTGCTTACTGTGGGCTAAAGGGGTCCCAGCCAAAAGTTTGAATTGTAATAATGATCTTAAGTTGATTTTACTTGACTTATTACTGCTTTTAACATGACTTTGGACTGGTTTCTGCCCTCTTGACGTATTATCAGTCCTGCATCACATATGAACTGAGTTGCAAAACATTTTCACTGCAGATTGTACAATTTAAGTCACTTGCTTACTAAAGCATAGAACTTTTGAGTATGTGAGCACATCAGTCAGTTCTACGATAGTGATACGAGTTTTCACGAACTTTATCACTTAGTTTACAATATTTTTTGAAAAAACATCACATTTTATAACTTTATGATTTTATGCCCTCTGGGAGTCCTGAATCTAGTTGTTTACAATTACCAAGTACTGACCCAGTTTATCCTGCGTTTTGTATTTACTGGATCGAAAACGTCGCTTTATATCTTAGTTTTCAAATACTAATAATGTGAATTTTGTCCATAACGGCAATTTCGGTCAAATAAACATATCTCTATGTGGTAAGACATCGTTATCAGCAATTACATAGGATGGCATATGGTGCCAGTCACAGAGCCTACCAAATTTATGAAAGTGGTCGCAAAAATGTCGTCCCGCGAAGTAAACTAACTCTCTTTTACTCCCCATTAAGCTCCAACGGCCAGTGTTATGAAAGAATTTTAATATCCTCAAGTAGTATTGTTTTATAACTTACCCATAAGCGTTTTCTGGATACGATTCTCTACTCTTCCATGGGGCTGTGTTGGTGGAGACATGGTTCTCTACCAACTCATTTTCTGATTTTAACCGTTTGCTCTTGATAACGTTACTCGAAGATACATCGTTCCTATCTCTGTCCGTAATTGAATTGTTTATTTTACTATCAAGAGCTATAAAATCGTCTAATACTATATCAGGCTTGGCTTGAGTTCGTGGCTCGACCACGAGCGGTGTAACAACTGGATGCACTGTTCCAAAGGTAGTTTCCATTATCCTCTGCCAAGTCCGATTAGCTGGGCCCTCTTGTTCTGGAAGGCACTCTAACCTCGGATCTATTGCCATACACCTGTGTGAGTTACGCCGATAAAGTAAACTAATTTTGCAGTTTGTATTAATGTCCTTCAGTAATTCTGAGGTGTAACCGTTCCTCACGGTTTAATGAAATGCACACTGACTCTTCGTAAGCGACTGGTGAGCGCTAAGGTACATGGTCCACCCCGAATAAGTACAGAATGGAAGTCTATCGAAAGCCAATCTAACCTATCAGAGTACGTGTTGGCCCCACTAACGCCGATTATCGCCCTTCCCTTCTACCTTGGAGTAAGCTGCTAAAAAGGCTACCGGACTGAGAATATCAAGACACCGAAAGTAATATATTGAACGTCTGATAATTTCCACATGCATCCGACCAGTCATTTTACACAGGATTTTATAAGAACACACACCTGAGTATTTGGTTTTTTGAACAATAGATCTGTTGTTTTGGACAACTGAAAATAGAAAACAAACTCGGCCACATCTTAATTCTACTGATTGTTAATTGAAAAATAGTGTGAAATCCGAGTTTTGATAAGAGAGATGTTCCAAGTGAGCTGTTTGTTTCGCTCGGAAGGAAGCACCGAGAGAAAGAAACAAATTGAAAACGCAGAAATGTAAAAAGAGTCTTAGATCTGTCCCTCAACACGTACTCGTATTCATCGTTTGCATAAACTATTCTTTCGATAACGAAGCAAGAATGAACAAACACAAATGTGATGTTTCTCTTGATTATAGAGAAAGCTTTGTACATTGGTATTTTCCCATTGAAGCAAAACAACTCATTCAGAAAATACCGAGGAATTCTGTCTAACAAGGACAATAATGGCAATATACCTATTATAGGATACCCTTTGTCATGTTCTTAACACAATAGAGATGCCAAAAATTCCAGTTTGTCCCTTAAAAACGTCTGCTGGTGATCATAACAGATTTTTGTGCTGGGCTCTTTTTGACAGAAACTCACTGTGTGAAGCACAAGGTAATGAGTTTGTTTACTCACACTATTCGTTGAATCTCAGTAATTTTTTTTATTATACTATTTGATTTCAGAACAGGGGTGTGTGTTAATTTAGGGCAAGCTATGACCCTTTACCTAACTCGCTAAAACATTGACATATGTTACAGCAACGGGGGAAGGTAAGGCGGAATAGGCGATGGAGGGGGGGGGGGGGGGGTAGGCGGGGTTCAAATTTAGTTTTTCACATTCCACTAAGGTGCCTTTTGTCATTGTGTGGGAAGGGTGTGGAAATTTGGGGGCAATATG
>JAAAKM020006510.1:0-10471 GCA_010016025.2 Alatinidae sp. Z8VKAUB7J3 | reverse complement strand
TAGCCTCAAATGACATAATGTATAGTATTTTTACAGCTGTAGAAAGGGGACACCCTGAAAATGGGCAATCTTTCACAGACCCTATTGATTTCCATTTCAATGGGCCATTACTTGGTGCGGGACCAAAGCCACATTAATGATCATTAACAGTAAAAAAATCAGACTTTACAGAACCCTTCTTCCCACAAATTAGCAAAGTGCTGACTACCTCCCCTCAACTGCCAGAAGCACAGCAAGTTACTGATAATGATATTTGGGTAAATGTCAATAAACTTTTTCAGCATGCTAATTGATGCATAGTTTATTCATGATTTATCTATTTAGCAGACATCACACTATCTGAGCCACAGTTGACATAATATCTTGAGAAGTTAACCTTAACCACTGGCATTTGTTTGCGAAGGAGGGGGGAGGGGGGCTCTTGTCTACAGCTTATGTACACAAAATTATAACTACTTTCCCTACAAATTGACGCAAGGGAGGGAGTATATATCAGCATTTTTTAAATTCAACAACTACACAACCCCCAAACAAGTATTTTTCCCTTAAATACCTACCCTATCACACTGACGCCCCTCCAAACAATATGGTGTTCTAACAATGTCAATGAAGCCAAAAAAATTTCAAGATATTAGCATATGCTTTCTCCATGCCGTATTGCTGCCTTGACTTAGATCCTCTACCCTACAGAGCCTTCTGTGCTTCTACCCTTCATCTAGTTTCAAGAGATGCCCCGCAAAACTATTATACACACCCATTTATGAAATCTCACTGATACACCTATCACCCCCCTATTTACTTAGCCTTTTCCCTACAATTTGGAAGGGAAGGATTCCTGTAACCTACACCCTAAATTAAACAATGTAGCCTCAACTGGCAAGAGACTATTAACTGAACTGAGAGTTTTTGCTGACTCTTTCAAATTACTTCTCAGCTTCACCAAGAGGCTATTTCATATCTTATGATTCAATCCACAAATGAGCCTTGTATACATTTTATAACAAAGTTATCAACAATACCAAACATTTTAACTGCAACCAAACAGTCACAGAATATAACATGATCTCACTGTCTTATCAAGTTACTCTACCCTGTATCTTTAAAACAAAGCATCACCTCCCGAAACCCACCATACTACACAAACATTATTTCTCATACTTATGATTGCAAATCTCTGCACTGATATCATAGCTCTTTTTCTTCTTTCAGGTGATATATGTCTGATAATGACAAAACAATTTGCAATATTTTAGGCCCCTAACCTGTCACAATGACATACACAAGATTTTGTGCAAGCATGATTGGAGTACCCCTCCCCCATTTTGTGTTGATATCATTAACACAATGTCCCATAGTAGTTTCTATCTGGCATCATCTAAACATTTAGATTGGGACTGTTTTTAAGTTTCAGCATTTACAACCAAAACCACCACAACTGTGAAATGCTAGGTACAATCTGTCCCAAGGTACTCCCTAACAACATTTAAATTCTCGCAAATGTAAGCAAAGGATAGTGCTGATGGTACAAAAGATAGTAAATATGGAGTGACAAATGATGTCTTATCAAGGCAGAGAAAAACACTAAGAATCAAGTTATCTGAGTTGGATATCATGCGTAGACCTGTCAACATTTTCATCACAGTTGGCACCAAAGCAGAACCTAAACAATTAGGGGTTACTGAATTGCAAGAAAATAAATTTACTAAGGATTTCTTGGGTACTCTTGGGTGCCTAATAGACATCCCCTGCTAATTAATTTTTGAAAAATTTTCCACCCAGGACATTCTTATCCCCCCCCCCCCCTTCTGCCTATTAATTTGTTGAGAAGGTACTTTGGCAGGCAGGTAGAAAATGTCTTAATGTCTTTATCAAAATATGAAAACCACACATTAAAAAGATGAAGGTGGCCTTTTATGAGGTGCAAAGACATGTGAAGACGCACATTACAGATGTTAGCAATAATACTCAATTGAGCAAGAGGATGAGGGGAACATTTTTAAAATCTTGGAAGGCATGTAGGAGACTACTATGACTTCGAATAATTGACTTTTGTTTGTGTTACCCTACATCTAGGAAATTGCAGTTGATTCTAAACATTGATTCTTGGCTTAATTTTGTACACGTTTTGGTCATTTTCCACCCCCCCCATTTATTAAGTTTTTGGTATTTTTCCAACCCCCCTTCTATTAGGCACCCAAGAGTACTTGCAACCTAACAAAGTAACTCTACAAAACACAAAAACAGCTGTAAAACCTTGACACTAAAACTGTTTATTAAGAGATATGCAAAATGACAATTTTCTAATGATCTAAATGCCTTATTGCACTTCTTATTTTACCAATGGAACTGGTTTGGTCAAC
The DNA here is from genome assembly GCA_010016025.2 of Alatinidae sp. Z8VKAUB7J3. Taxonomy (NCBI): domain Eukaryota; kingdom Metazoa; phylum Cnidaria; class Cubozoa; order Carybdeida; family Alatinidae; species Alatinidae sp. Z8VKAUB7J3. Next base: position 8,111 of record JAAAKM020006510.1, on the reverse strand, counting down.
GTGTTTTATCTCTCTGTCACATTTGTGTGGCCAGAAGGCACAAGATACTTTGTATAAATCTTTCAACCATATTCTGCATGGAGAAAGTCATCCTTTGGAACAACCCTGACAAGCATTACTTAACATTTTACTTCCTTGAATCTTTTGTGAGTTAAAACTATTGAACTTTTACTTCAAATATTTGTCATCAGATCAAGTGTGACTGATGCCAAAAGACATATTCCAACAGTTCTTAAAAGGCAAAACTAAGGTGTGATCAAAAGATTATCAAAAAGGTAAGTTCTAATAGCTAATAATGTTCAAACTACTTGATCATTGACCAAAACAGTTGTATACTAGCTTCAGTTATGAAGACAGAAAGGCACACACAAACAATTTGATTAATGCTTAAAAGGAAAAATATCATATTTTGATGGTAAATTGAAGCTGACATCGAGATATATAATTGTACCCAATTAAACCTAATAAACATTCTACAAGGTCCTGGAAATGGTATATATTTAGTAAAAAATATTCTTCAGTGTAAAACCACATCACATATTTTAGCCTAAATGCAAGACCAAAGCTTCAATAAAATGACATAGCAAGGCACAAAAACAAGGTCTTCAACAAAACGTTAACATGAAGTTATACACAATGAAAATTTCAGATGAAATGCCCACTCTATTCTACAGATGCTTTGGTGATAATACTTTGGTCAAGGGCAGCTTAGTCATACTGCATAACTGATGCAAAATATATGAGTGGTTACCCACTCTTGACCCAAAAGCCACAGAAGCCTTTACAGAATTGTCCTACAGTTTTTAGTTGCATATTGGGTGCACAGTTTTCAGCAGTGTTACACAAGTGTCAGGCTGTGACAATCTGGCATACATGGTCGAATGAACATCTAAAATGACAATCGTATCAGTAACCTACTATATACTTTACCACAGACTACGTTGTCTAACCTTACAGCAAGAAAATAGAATGTCTGAAGAACACAAGCATTCAAAGTAGAGTAAACACTGATTATCATAAAATCATTTGAGATGCAGATTGAGATATTGGACATGTTGACCTGTTAGCCTGTGCTGTTGTGCCCAGTGTGTATGTGTGTGTGTATGTAACTCGAGTTACACATTTTCGGATTCAACCCCATTTTCAGAAGGGAGGGCAGTTAACAACACATGAAATTGTAACGCAATACAACAAATTGGTGCAGTCACTTCAAAAAATTAATGAGCAAAAGCAGTACAATGTAGGACCTGTGTATGTTAAACGTGTCTACACCAAAAGGTAAATGCATTATTATTTATCATTTCAAATATATAAGATGGCTATCATAACAATAACTACTAGAGACAAACTGCTTGCTGTTAAGGACCTTTTGCTGTTTTGCAAGACAAGTATATATGTTATTATGTGGTTATTATTTTGCACCTGTATGAAGGACCACATGCTTATGTAAGTTTTCCCCAGAAAAGGTACCAATTCATTAACACCCTTGAGCTAGGTTTCATGGTCCAGGTTGATGATTCTCCAAAAGTCATCTCAATTAACTTCTATTTAATACTATGTTTCTTCATATTTATCATCAAATTTAAACAAGCAAACAACCTAAACCAACTGATTCTAACATGTAGTCAATGCAACCCAGTACCACCCCTTCTAAAAAAGACTTCCTTGAAAATGAGGTCTGAAATAGATATGTCAAAATCTAAATTAGCTAAATGAAGTTTACAAATAAAATTAATTGTACAGCAGAAAACACCTGATGCCACCAATTTCATAGGGCAAAGCATGCTCCACTCAACAGTGATATTTCTTTATAAAATGTCTTGTCTACACACACCCTGGGCTTCTTCTTACTAAGAACCCCAAATTTATGCAAACAGACCCATGTACCTATCCCTTATTATTAGGGCTTTCTTAGATACAGAACATATTAGTTTGTATACAGTTCCTGAACAAAGAAAGGGCAGCACACTATGAAGCTATGTGGGATTTATGGATGTCCATACTAGAATTTGCAAAATATACCTGTCAACAACAGACCACACAGACAGTTTTCTATGTAACATATGTGGAGTCATGGCACCAAATAGGTGGCATAAAAAAACACACACACAAAAAATAAACAAAAAAACCCCCAAAACACAAATCACTCAACTTGCTTTTTGCTTAACACCCAAAGACATAACAGACTTAAAAAGCTAGTAGATTTCACACATATCTAAATTCCTACATGAGAAGTTGTCATCATCTCTAAACAGTTTTTAAAGTGCACACAACAAATTTTATAAAATTAACAAAAGTATACCAAATGTATACACCTGGGAATATCAGGACCTGTGTCTAAAGCTTAACCAGTACACAATAAACAGGTTTTGTTGCCATCAGCAGATGACAAGTGGTCGTTTTAAGTGTATCAATATGTATAATGCTAATAAAGTCCACACATGCTGTAAAATTCTGTAGTTTTTGCAATTTTTATGAATTATGTGCATGTATTTATAAACGAAAAGGATAAAAGACTGATATGTATACACAAACAAATAAAATTTTATATAATCATTGCAAAGTTGTACACATATTGAAGTAAAGTGTTCTAAACTACCACAGGCTTCCCCTAGTGAAATAGCTGTATGGACTGTAGATTTTCTTCGGTTATTGCCTTTCAGAAAGTTGTCTATTTACCGGCTAAACATGACCGTTTTTCTCCTATCAACAAAACAGAAAATACTATAGATCTGCATTCCACATCACTTACAAATACCACGCGTACTTAAGGACAATAATAAACACTTCGCTGTTTAATGTCAGACTCATTGCGATTCAAACGATCTTTTTAAGGCAGCCAAATTGAAAGAATGTTGACAGAAGTAGCCAGGCTGGTCCTTTAAAATTAATTCTAAAATAAGTTTGTAATTCGCTTCAAGCCGATAATTTCTACAAATTTTAAGATGACAGGAAACCGCTGATTCTCTTCAAATACAGCAAAAGTACAAACAAACAAACAAAAACCCAGCACGAGTGCAGTAAACGTGACCACTGGAGGAAGAAGGAATCACGGTTATTGAGAAGTAAAAAAGACAACCCACCGATGTTGTGTGTAAGGGAACAGCGTCAAGAGATATAATAGAGATCACTGATTAAAAACGACACAAACAACTATACTCTATTCTGAAATTCATCACCCATTATCAATATCTACATGAACAATTGAATAGTGGGGGTAGTATCGAGTCGAATTGTTTCATTTGTCAGTCAAGTGTGAAGAAACCCCGAATACTGTACATGCCATGAACTAAAGTTCATGAGAAACTTCTAACGACGTCTGATCATTATACATCACAAAACGACAGCCGGATCCATACTACAAACCCCCCATCCATACACGTATTTTGAAACAAGAAACTCTTTAACACAACTCTTACTGCTAGGACACCTGTAAATAGCTTCTTTTAACCACGTGAACACTAATATGTATGTACTAGATCTCTGAAGGATTATATATAGACAACATCGAGCTACTTTCGAATTCCTTTTTTTGTATTTCGGCAAATCGTGTAATGCGTTACATTCTGTATTACGTATTGTAAATGTTTGTAATTTTAAGAAGTTTATTGTTGTGAATTGTTTAAAGAGATCATTTTTCAATTCTAATCAAAGACCAAAACTTTGCTACAGAAATTCCCTCTGTAAGGAGATGGCATCGGACAAATATATAGTTGAAGCGGTATCATTCAGGAATAAGAAACTTAACCTTATCAGAAATTGTAATCCGTTATAAAATGTATCTCCGAGTCTCTCCCAGCCTTGGGAGTTTTTGTCTACACTTCCCTACAATGAATCTCATATAGTCAAGAACTTTCAGTTTAAAGGTTAACACAGAGCCTCAAGAAAAAATACGTGTATGTTTTTCTATGTGAGCCAGCCTTCATCCAAGCTCACTTTTCTCGCAAGATAAAGGGCAAAACATAACTACCATTTTTATTCTATTATCGATCAGCAACCAATCCTTTGCTGATTAGTTTACTAAAATTGCTCTCAACAAGAAAACAGAGAATGTCCCGACCACTTGCTACCCCTGGATAAGGAAAAAATTATTAATCTCGATCAAACTCCACACAACGCTGTTTGACAATAGTGGGTAATCGAGTGTCAAAGGAAACCTAATTTCACAGTCAATAGCCACCAATAGCCTCCTCTTTGGACTCGAGGCCATAAGTAGTCACCATAAACTTGGGATAAATCAGCGTTCTATCTATCCAAAGTACCCGACTGGATCAGATCAAATGAAGTGCTAATCAATATGAACAATGACTTCTTAAGAGATGACCTTCACTAGTTGATGCAGAATGTCCTGACTGATAACGTGTAGCCTCGAGGGTACTTCGAGACTAATGTTCCAACCTTCCTTCCTGAATATCGCTTGGCTCATAAGTATGCTAGATCTCCTTATCTTATTGAACTGTAAACTGACTCATCTTTCATAGATAGTTGCCATCAACGACGCAAACAAGCTGCTGATCACGTCCGTGTTTTGAGAATAGGCTCAAAGATCCACTCGCGAACCCAGCAGCATCGAATACGCCAATATCCCATCGCAGTCTGTACTCGAAAAAAAGCACTTCCATTGATATCTGTCGTTAAATTTTGAAATTACAATTGAAAATGCACAATCGCTTATATTGGGCTCCAAATAAATCACTTTTGGACTATCCTTTCCAACGCCTGTTTGAGGTAAACGCACACCATTTTCCGTGGGGCATCGATCCTGGCTTTTATCACAGCGAAGTCGAGAAGGGCCAATATTATCACTTCCTGTACTGCAAAACACAATCGGGCTGCAAAACCATTTTGTATAGGTAGAAAAGCAGTCCTAACTCGTTCACAGCCATCAATCACAAATGTCTAGTTTTAAATCATACCCATCTCTTCGTGCCTTGATGATAAGGAACATTGTGCTTCCGCTTCAACTCAAAATATACTGAGCGAAGTCTGGCCATGTGAGAAAGAACCCTGCGCATGGTAGAACTGCTTCTTCACACGTTGGCTCGTGATACGATCCCATGTCCTGCTGAGGAATTGCTCCTTGGCCAACGTTTTCTCCTTATCGTTACATGGTAAAACTTCTTCCACGATGTCAACGTCTTACCAGACCAAATCCAAAATCCTGATGTGATTCCTACCATCAGCATCATTAAATATTTGATCATGTAGACAGCAAAATCTGGTCTATCAGCACCAATAACATCAATCGGGCAGTTCTTTCTTCCGCTATCCTGGCATCGAGCTCTTTGATACCATGAAATAATCCACGATTGATCCCACTGTGGCCTGTAGGCTTGCTCGTAAAATAAGCACGCGATAACTATGATAGCTGGCAACGTGTATAATACTGAAAACACGCCAATCCTGATCATCAGTTTAGTAAGCTTGTCAGTTCTAACTGATCTGTCGTGTTTCAAAACTGATCTAATCCGAATGAGGGACACGAAGCCTGCTAGTAAGAAAAAGGTACCAAGAACCAAGTATATAAAAAGAGGCGCAAGCACAAATCCACGTAACGAATGTAGGTCTGAAATACCGACAAAACAAACTCCAGCTAGCTCGTCACCATCCACCCTGTTCATAGCTAAAATGGCGATAGTTTTCGCGGCAGGAATGGCCCAAGCAGCAGCGTGGAAGTACTGTGAACTGGCCTCAATTGCTTCGTGTCCCCATTTCATTCCTGCCGCCAGAAACCATGTTAATGTTAAAATGACCCACCAAATTGCTGAAGCCATAGTAAAGAAATACAAAAACATGAAGACAACTGTGCAAGCTGCGTTTTCAGTGCCTTGGTTCAATAAAGATGTCCCAGTCGCAGTGACATGGCAAGCAACTTTATCCTTGGCGATATAACCAGCGATGTAAACGACTGCAATAACAAAATAACAACCAGACAAGAAAATTATCGGTTTTTCTGGATAACGAAATCTCGGCATATCAACACCGAACGTCATTAGGGTGAATGTGGTCGAGATCGCACACATGACCGACCAGAAAAGAACCCAGTTGCCAGCAAATTCTCTCTCCTTCGGTAAAAAATAAGTGCTTTTACATTCGGCAGCACACTCTGCTTCACCCATGAATCTAAAATGTTTATCATCCTTTTTCGTTTGGTTTTGAGGGCATCGAAAATGTACTATTCCAATCGTGGTAGGATCCGTTTCATTCACTTTGTTGTTTCGATCACCACCAGGTACGATTCCACCTCCACCATCGGTTGCCTTTCGAGTTTCGTTTTCACCTACACAAATCGTTCCTTTTCCATAGATAGGATAACGACTACAACGTAGTGCATCGGGCCAGTTAAATCCAAACTTTGCCATCAAATCAACACATCCTTTCTGAGCTTTCTCACACAGAGAACGGCATGGCGGCAGTGCAGTGCCTAGAATTGTACAGATTGGAGCGTAAACGGAACACAAGAAAAACTGCAAATATTCCGAACATTTCACTTTAACTAGAGGAAAGAACTGGTGTACTTCGATCCCTGCTTCTTCTTGGTTCCTGTGGTTAAGTAGATTGGGGAAAATCGTTTCGTTGTACTTGATACTTTGACATAATGGCATCGTGATAGGTTGACATTTTGGTGATACAGACAGAGCGACATGTGACAAACGTAAGAGCAAAAAAATCCCAAGCCCTAGCGTAGTCTCTTTCCCCACTTTCATTGTGGCGAAACTCAAGCACGAAGTCCATTAAAAGAAGAACTAGATATCCACAACTACATGCTCAGTAAACGCTGAAAAATCTAAGAACTATGGACGGTAATACACGGGCATCTCCCATCATCAGAAACTTTTTTGAATTTCGACCAAACAGTTCACTTTACTCCGTTCAATATGAAGCCATTATACAATTATTTAGCGCATTTCAAAACAGTAAGATAGATCAACCACGCTGCTCAGTATTCTCGGGACACTGTCGAATAATTCCTATGTCATCCTTTCTGTCTATTATTCCACAAAATGGAGAATTGACATTCCTCATATTCAAGATAACTCTCAAATGTTTTGCTCTAATCGGTTTTCTTTTCCTCACCAGAGTAAAACTTTCACCTGCAAAGGCATTTAGACCCGCATGTTGTGACCGAGTCATCAAACAAGTCGTTTGGCTGTTCGAGGAATAATCTGACAAAGTTCTTTTCAGGGATTTCAATTATCGTGTTGGATTTGAACCAATCAGAGTTCGCTTTGAAACTTTACACATAATTAGCATATACGTCTTCGGGTCAAGCTCGCCTGTGAAAGATAAAAGGATGACAAGGACTGGGGCGATATAAACAATGATGGCTGACAAAGCTTGAGTCTGAGAGTTCTCATACCTGATTCCTACTAATGGAGCCCAAGCCAATAGAAAAACAGACAACACAAGATTTTGGAAAGCATACGACAACATTTTCTTCTTGGAACATTAGTTCTCGAATGCTGTACAGAAGTTATGTTCGTAGCTGAACACCATCGTGTCTACAACGGAAATAGGAAAGGTCTCAATATTGCAATTGCTTGCGAATCTACTGTTTCCGCACAGTTCTCTGACTCGGTGTGATATGGCTCCTGGGATATTGAGATGTGGAAAATGAATAGTGTTTTTTACCCATTCACCAGTTCGAGAACAAAATCAACACCATTAGCTTTGCAAATCGTTCTTAGCACTTGAATAGTTGACATTGTTTTTGTTCCTGCCCCTAATTACGTAGTCCCCCCCAAATGTAATGGCTCTACGATCCCTGTTAGTCCGTACTATCGTGCCTAACATCAAGCTAGATTCAACTCGAGGCATTAAGGTACCCGGAAAAAATACCCGCAAAAATTAGGCGGCGTGTGGTTGGTTCTGGGCACAAGATGGAACATATAAAACCTTACGGAATCTACCAGCACATACAATAGTTTCTTGGACTTCGTTCGGCAATTGAAGACAAGGGGTGCTCATTGTTAATGCCTCCGAAGACTCTTTATCTATTAGTTGGCGTGTTTGCTTGTTTCATACTTTATTTAGGGCAGCTTCAGTATCAACTCCCGAACTCATTAGAGGCAGAAGTATCCTGTACCATCCTACCTTCAGAGCATACACCG
>JAAAKM020006509.1:0-10471 GCA_010016025.2 Alatinidae sp. Z8VKAUB7J3 | reverse complement strand
TCGCTATTGACAGGATTGGAGGTATATGAAATTTGGAGGGAAATGACACCTACATGTCGAACTGCTCGAGTTTAAACTATTTACTTTTAGATTCGAAGACATATATAAGGGGAGAAAGTACAGTGAAGACGGGCACCTGATAAAACCGCGCTGCTTTACCTAAGATCTCCAACATGTTGGTTTTATTTTTGGTGCTCACCTTTTAAACTCTTTAAACTGAATTTTTGGTAATGTTGCCCTTTAAGCCACTTTTATGCAAGCATCACGTAAATTTTTGGGACAGAGAAAACACTTCAGCGAAAAAGTATTTTTATGGTACTTGATTTTTGTCATTAACATGCATTAATTAACGATGGCACTAAATAAAGTTTGATCGTTTTAAAACGTTAATTGATGTCGTTCAAACATTAAACTGGGGATAAAACGTTAATTAATGTCTATCAAAATGCATTTTTAGTCTTAAAAACCTTAATTAGATCATCGTTAATAAAAGCCGCGTTAATTCGTGGACACATTAATCTTGTGCATTAAGGTAGCTAAATTAAAGCTTCCTTCCGAAAAAGGTGGCATAAAGTATGGCATAATTTGTGTAGGTCACCTTACGCATCTTCTTCGTGATCCGAAAACTGAGGAATAGAGACTTTTTCCAGTCTGTGACACAGTTATTCCTTTTATACCTCCCTACTATCAAGTAGTTACATGCGGTATTCTCCTAACTAATAAACAACTATTTGCAGGAACTCAGCTGATAAGAGAGACTAGTAAGTTCTCCATTCTTTGTACTAGTGACCCTCTGTCAGGAACCCAAACGATAATTGTAAAGCTACATACAACATTCTTCTTACTAGTAACCCTCTATTTGCAGGAACCCAACTGATAAGTGTAAAGTTACATATAGCATTCTTCTTACTAGTGATCTTCTATCTGCTGGAACCCAATTGATAAATTTGACGAGTTACATCCTTGAGTTCACACACTATTTTGCTACTGGAGTCTAGGCTACAGTACAAAAAATTTAACGAAACTTTGGACTCCGACTTCCTCAGATAGTCCATATTCATTTGATAGGTCTCCACTTGACTTCCGTCTAAAATCTCAAAATCATACCTCGCGTGCATGGCTACCTGGAAATCTGAACCGATAGGTTGTGGGTTCTTAAGTAAATTTAGGGACTGCAAGCAATTTATCTAGTAAACCAACCGCTGAATTAACCCTGTGAATTTTCCCTCGACGTTAGAGTTAAGAAAACGTACTCTGTCATAAACGATCTACCGTTATTGGTATCTCCATCACCCTAATTCGGTTGCCTTGGAACTTAAAGGAGAAGCGTATGACAAGCTGCAATATCTCTTGATGTTAAGGAGCACCTGTTTCGTTGCTTGTCGAAGGATTAATACCCTCTCAATAGTAATCCGAACACAATGTTTATCTAATACCACTCGCTTTCTACCACTCACGTCAGGTCACGCTTGTGCTTCAAGTTTTTTGTCTACATACTAAGAAATTCCTGTAACGTTTGAGCAAGCAGCTGTTTTGGTTATTGAAATATACTTCTAGGGGAGAGAAAACAACGGAGGAAAATCATGGTAAGGTTTCATACAGTAAACTTTAAATAAAATTCACCATTCTAACTTTGATTGAATAGTTCTCGTTCAAGATGGAGCATCTCTTTTATCTTAATTCATCGACTTGAAAAGGCTTTAAACCATTAACTAATAGTTAGGAATTTCAATTGGGGCCAGCTGTGGCGCAGAGACAACTCTAGTTAAGTTTGAAGCCCTGTCAAGTGAAAACGGGTTGGCATGCAAGCCTCCCAATTTTTTCTTTATATAGTTGTTGTGATCTAAGGACACAGATGGATCATAGGTCTAATTAGGAAATGAATAATTTACTCTTTTTAGAATTGTCGTGAAAAGATCAGAAATTAAGCTATTGTTGCTTAGAATTTAGAATACATATGTCCTGCTACGGAGTCTATTATAAGGCAAACATATTTTTAGAGACAAAACAGTTTAGGGTGCCACTGTTTGTCTTACGTTAGTCGCGTAGCTTTGAGCTTAACTCAGCAATAGTTATTGAATCTACTCTACGTCGAAGCTAACGTTTTCTATTGTAGTAAAATCAACAAGGACGTTTCATTTCTGATGGAAACGTAAGTTTGACGAGTTAAAGTCTTGCTTATGAGCTGAATTCAACAGCTTTAAGCGGTTGCCATAATCAAAAGTCTAAGATATGATTGCTTGCTTTTCAAGCCGTCGGGTTTTAAAGTCAGACGACACCAAATCGAGGCAAGGTGATCAAAACGAAGCCTGAAAGAATTGTGTCCTGATTCTTTCAATTCATTTAACCTACTTTTACTGTAAGAATCGATACATGAAGAAGGGAAAATCTTTAAGACAGCGGAGTGTATGCTGGGCTTTGCTGGTATTATAAAATTCTCATAGACTCCCACAGGTACGTCAGAACATCTTCAAGCTACTTGTATTTTTATCTTAATGCTTATTTGACTGATATTTCCTTCATTTCATTAATTTGATAAACGATTTTCTAATATGGTTACCACCTCGTTTGGCTTACTTAGCATGTTTGAACGAAATTGTAGGATTGACTCAGGATTTTAGTGGCATCAGTTTAGTCTGTTAAAACTAGTTCAGACTAGATCAACCAGCGATAAACAGCATTTCCTTCATTTGAAAAACAATCATCATACTTCTTATTACGATTTTTATTCTGAGGAAAAATCACTCTTAGACTTAAACTTAGAACCCGTTCGAAGTTTTACGCGTCGTTTAGATGAAGAATTGCTTAGTGGAATCTTGCGACTGTTTCCTTTGGGCTGATTAAACCTATTTAAGAAAACCTTCAGCCTGCTTCAAAGTTCGTAAATCTGGACGATTTGCTTTGATATCATTTTTCATTGTATTAGAATTATCACATATTCTGAGATCTTGAACAGGAGGGAAGGTTGTATAGCGAGGTTATTCTTCAATCCAGCAGCTGCTGTTCGTCGAATCATACTCATATTCATTTGATAGCTAGAGTCCCCAAACGTATAATAGGTTGCTCTGAACTAATGGCTGAAGAATGCTTTCTCCCAGTTAATAAAAAGAAAAATGAATTCCAGCTTTTAGCTGCTTGATAAATTACTTGCATCTTTGCTTAATTAAGGTAAGGATATCAACAACAATCGGCTATTTATTTATCGATACCGTACTCCAGTACTTCCTTACGGCCTTGCAAAATTATCGTTACTTTTGCTCGATCAGATATTGGAAAATACGAACAGAATAATCAAATGATGCTAGTGTACGATATTGTTGCAATTATTATCGTATTTTTCATATTAAAATATAGACAACCAGTGATATGCATATGTATTTTTAAGCGAGCATCTAATGATGTACTTTTCTGACTTCTGATTGTATTCAATTACCTATTGATTACACACCCAACCACATTTTTGAGAAAGAGCTTAAGGATTCAAAGAAAAGAGACCTTGCAAACAGCGAAAAGATAGTGGCTTTATATAATGGTGGTTTTTCCAGACAACAGACAAGTATAATCAGGAAGGGTTCTATGAGTTGTCGTTGTATACAGTCGTGACCTAAGACAACTTGAATTACAACCAGTTTGACTTTAAAGAAAATTAAGAAAAGAAATTTCCAATTTTGGCAGAAGGCAGATACTGTGGTATAACGGGGTTTTTTTTTAAAGAGCTGCCTGGTCGCCCTTTCTTTCTAATTCTAAGCATCAACATAAATTTAGCGTAAACTGACTTCTAAGTAATTTTTCGTATCTTAACCTAAATCAAGCATCGGATATTCGGGTGTACATTCATCTATCACATCAAAATATGCAAACACTTTATGTTTTGAAACATGAGAAAGGTGAAATACTCAATAAAAGTACTCCTTGTATGAAAAATGAACTTCAACAAGGTTCTTGAATATCCTTAATGTTTAACGGTTAAGATCTGACGATACTCAGTAGAGAGAAATGTATTTTACGAACAACATATCTCACTTGGCTTACAAGTTAAAGATCTATAATTTGTGATAGCGATAACCAAGTACAGATTCTGATTGAAAAAATCTCAGGTAGTAAAGTTTTTCACCAGATGGTATTCCACTGCTTATGGTAGAACATTGTGTCTAAAGTAAGGGAAACTCTGAGTCAACAACCTGCTTTCATCATAAACTATGACGGTTTGTAAACGGCGTGAAGGAAATATTACGATAAAATATAAATTGCCAAATTAGGAAGTATATAAACGCGAAAGCATTTTCTCTCAAAACTTTATTTTTCCTGTCATCGATCTGGATGTAAACATGTAAACACGGCTGCTTGTAATTTTCTCTTAATAAGGGAATTCTTCCAACAGAGAATTCATGATCTCCTATTGTTGAACACTAGCGGGAAGTTCATCTTGTTAAAAAGGTCTTCGTTACACTTCTCAAACATCTAGCACTTGTTTACCAAACGACATGTCCAGCATGAAGAAACCGGTTTTAAAAATGATGTTGAATTTCAGGTTCGTACTTTTCAATTCGTTTCTTCGTTTTCATAAAAAGCTACAGACGCTGTGATGACCAGCTACAACTTATTGACTCTACTAATTGCCTTGTCTAGAGTTTAAAAGTTGACAATATAAAACGTGGAGAATGAGTTCTCATCAATTACAAACTTATTTAAACTACCTGCAGATACAGGAAGGCAAGCGGACGATGTTCTGAATTTTCACGATAACCCTCAGCAAGCTCCACGTATAGCAAACGTTTTTAATTAATTACTGTAAGCTATACTTACATATGAGGGGAAGAGCTGGGTTGGGCTATGCGCTAATAAGCGTTGGGTGTGGACTTATAGTAAACGTTGTAATGTAATTATTGCTAACTATACTAACATACGAGGGGAAGAGGCGGGTTAGGCTAGCCGTGAACCAGCTGGACATGGAAGCAGAAGGACAGTGGGACAAATCCAATTAGAGTGTAGAATGCGTACAAGTTTTTACAAGACTATCTTAATTTCGGATACATCCCGACGTTGGCTTAGGGCCGTCGCCATTTTGACCTAAGCTGCCCACACGTTCACCATTCTCAAAAATGGAGAGGGGCAAACCTGAAAAACTGACTTGTGACCTCCTTATAGTGAACACAATCATTTGAAAGCACGTCTGCTATGGAGAGGCTCTCTCAAAATTCACAAATATTTCAACTACTACCCCTCTCCTCGCCGGTACCTCTTTGCAGCGGCTCTTGATGCTTGCGTTTTATGGCATCACATTACGTTATTTTCTAGGAAACGTAGGTAATGTGCCAAAAGAAATCTTTAATGAACAAAAAATCATAAATATACCCAGTCTTGACTAGCATTCTTCAGGCCTGTAGCTATAGAGGAGGCATTAGGTGGCCATAACACCTTTGATTACAGTTTGCAATCCTATTAGAATATTGCCAAAGAACTCTTCTGATTTAATTTCTATTTTTATCAATGTGTTAAATTGCATTGGGTATGGTAAACCAATCTTACAATATCAATGCTCTTTTACACTATCATTTGTGCCACAATAATTATAATTGATAACTAATTACATTTTTCGATTTCTACGAAGTAATTACTTGCCTCCCGATAGATCATTGCCTCACCCCTGATGGGCCTGGCTGGCTCAGAGCCTGAACCAACACGTAGGATATGTACAGCTGTTCCTATTTTATCGCAAGGAAACAGTTGTGTACTAACGCAGTTCAGATAATATAAGTCGGTAACAACTAATGCACATCTAGTATACAAGTTCCTTAGCTTGCCTTGAATGAGAATGTGACATACTGCAGTACAAAGCAAGGGAACCTTCTACCTGGTGACAGCACGCCTCTTGGAGGCGCTTTAAATGTTGTGGTGTTATCATTAGATGTTTACTTTTACATCAATGTTGGTCATTAAGATACTGAAGGTTGGAATTGATGATTGCAGCTTGTGCCCTCGGCATCCTTATTCACCCTAACTAAGCATGCGCGTTGAGCAGTAAGTAGAAAATGTTTAAATAAATATATTTCAATACACTTCAAAACGCCTGGTTTTAAGGTCTACATTGCTTTTCAAAGCGTAATAGAAAGCAAACCTTGGCTTTTTGTAAGAAATAAATTCTTTTCACGGCAGATGAATCACACAGCCTGGAAATGTGCTAAACAAATTGTTTGATTTTTGGCGAAGTCTCAGCCTCGGGGCTGAGTGGCGGAGTTGTTCATGAAATAACAAAGTTTGATCACTTGTAGCAGCATAAGGTTAAAGGTTGCTGAGTCGAAAATATTTATCCTTTAAACGAGTTACGTAACAAAATATATCCAGATTTGGAATGAAATTGTAAAAATTGGGGCAAGTCATTAACGGTTACAAGTGCCACCTTTCAATTTTGTCTTGTATTTTCCAACACAAGCGTATTATACAGAATTGAAGTCAGAAACAAGTAGTGGCTAGCTAAGACTGCATCAGCCCTAGCAGTGATAGCACCAGATTTGGAAAATGCAGGGTATGCAAAAATCACTGACATTTCACATGAGTGATTACCACAAATGGACAAACGTACACGAGTTGAAAAAGCTTGTGAATATATTAAATAACAAACTTATACCGCTGCTCCATCTTTCTTATTTCATTTTGACGGAAAATTTGATATCTGAGGCAAGTGGAGGGCACGTCTCCAACTCCCATTCTCCCCCGTTGGGCCACCATTGAGTCCTAGGCCGGGTCAAATATTTGCAATATAAGCAAATTTAACTGATGAGAGTTGCGTCGAAAATATCGGAGGAAAACTAACTGGAGCGCACATTGTATAATTTTACAGCTATCATGGATTAAATCTATTGTCGACGCTGATTTTTTTTGGCTGTGCACCTCTGAATTATGAAACAATGTACATATGGACGGAAAATCATTGTTCTTATTCTTTACTTCCGAAAGAGAATTAAAAACACATTTCAATACTAAATCAGCTTTGAAAGAATATCTTTCCTTACCGAAAGCAGAAATATTGCTCAGTTTATAGAATCATACACCGGATTTAAAATGCAATTTTTTAAAAGGCAAGATTCTAACAATGAAAGGTTATATATTTCGAATGTTGCTCAGGAATGTTGATCAGTTATATTCATAACTCATAACTTAAACCTTTTGCTATTGTAGACGTTTGCTGCTCTAGCTTGGAACTGATCTGAAGGTATTTTCCTGATTTGTTTGCATTGACATACTTGGCCCCCCAATCTGCCATACCTGCCCCCGTCCCTGACTCTAAGTATGTTATGCATAGTATCAACTCCATGTTATCTTTATTTTTGCCTTACAGACTCTTGTTATGAAACAGTAGTTCGTAATACTAATAGTTCCACCAGCTCACTGTGCTTTACTGCGCGTACTACACGTCATAAGTTAGCTATTTAACTAACAGGTACAGTTCGAAATCTTGAACCAAACATAGAGAAAGTCAGAAAAATTCGCGCACATCTAAAGTCCACTTAATGAAAGATCCTAATCTTCAAAACACAAGATAGGCCCAGATGGATAAGGTAATTAAGATTTCACACACCACTTGAGGGATATGTCGGCGAAGTATAAAGAACATTGTATGATTAAGGAAGATAGAGAAAATGATAAAACAATAGTGAAATAATAGCATGCAAATGGATCCATTCTTTGCAAAGTAATGAAAAGTTCCAAGGACTACTAGGAAAGACCAATTTTGTATCTGAAACTTTTACAAAAGTATTGATTATTTTATCATACTGTCACCATTATCATAGATCTTGCATTTTATCACCACCATGTATGGGAAATGAGTTCGTACTTTATGAAAACTGGCGTTGTGGAATTTTCATAGGCCAAGTTGCATTTTAAGAACCATGAAAGATAGAAAATCCAAATGATTTGTATTATCTTTACTGAAAGTTTAAAGTTGAATAGTAAAATTGATATGATAATTCACCCACTTTTGAAAATGACTTTAAAAATTAATGCAACTTTGATATTCTACGCAACTTTATGAAAAGACTGCTACTTATGAATCAATAGGATGCAACGGCATCACGTTGCAATGTGGAAACGTTTCAATACATTGTATCATGTTTCAAAGTGCAATATAAATTTTTAAATTCTACAATGCACTTTCCTTCGCAACGCTGTGCTAAAATACTTCAGGGTTGGTATTGCAGCACCAAAAGAATGACTGCAAATAAAGCAATGGCGATTTATTGTAGGGAGGTGGGCGGGGGGTAAGGGAGATAAAGCACGTTTGGTAAGTGAACCGTAGCAAGAGCCGCGATTGAGTTGTAGAAAACGCTGAGGTATTCCAATTTGACGACAACAAGGTAATTTGTCTCGCTGTAACTTCAACATGCAAAGGAGTGTCATGACAACCTAGAGAAAAGTTACTCTCCCATGAATTTCAATGCTCTAGTTTCTCACTATAGTTCATTGGCTCAAAAACTGCACGGCGAGGTCATTCTTCAAACAACATTCAATCAGTTGGACGAGTTTACTTTCGAAGTCTTTTATTCTCTATTTGAGGCCCATGCTGTACTCTTACTGCAACTATAAACCCAGTTTATGCTGCAGGATTTGTAATAAAGGGAGAGGATATAGTTCAATATAGGTGAATGAATAGTTTATGATTCCTACCACAAGAAATTTAACGCGAAAGAAATATAACGCAAATTTGTACATGTCAACTTACATTTTTATGAATTAACGCGACTTTGCCATTTTCCCCGTTAATTCCATTATGAGAAAGGAAATAGTGTTTTGATTCATAAAGTATTTTATTCTAAGACTTTAAACTTTAAATATGGTGCATAAAATCAATACAATTAAAATACATTAAATTAACGCCAATTTATACAACTTGTGTTGGCTACATTGAGCGTTAAAGTTTCTATAAATGGAAAATTTACTGCCGTTATTTCGATATCTACAGCAGTAGTCTAGTGGCCTTGCTCCATTTCAAGAAACTTTCAAATGGTTCCCCATTGATAACAGCTTCTGATGTTTCCCCGCGCTGCGCGGAATGCTTCCATTAATGATAAACCTGTAATAAAATGTACAATTTCTAATTTAGCCCAATTCATTAAACCTTATCTTTTTTCTAAATGATGCTTGTAAGTACACAGGTTGCCAGTTACTGTCAGCTATGAAACTGTAATTTTTTATCTGATAAAGCTATGTAACTAGTTACAATGTTGATGGCACTTCTTTCAGGTTTATGATAACAATGAATTCAAGCTGCGAAATCTGGTGATAACATTACTCCGAACTCTGTTTGTCTTATCTCTGTTTAAGTAGAGCCACAGTATGTACAACAACAGATTTGAATCTATAATTGTTTGTAACATGAATGAAACTCTCTGTCTCTTCAAAGGAACGGAGCAGGTCATACCACAAAGAATTCCCCTTCTATTTTCTGATAATATTCCGTTCTTGGTAGACAATCATGTCAGCCCTAATCTCTATATGTACAACCACAGGTTTGTTAGCAAGCGTAGGAAGCATCAGCAAGGCTCCCTTGATCTTGCAATGTTGACACTCTATTTGTATTTTGATTGTAGGAACACTCATTTCTTGTCACCTTTACACTAGTAATAACTGAAAGGCACTCATTTAAAAAATCCTTGCAGCAATGTGCGGTTCAAAATAAAGCAACCGTAAAGTCTGATCAGATTTTATCTTAATATTACATACTGCACTAGAACTGTATTGCGTCTTTAGTGTGTAATTAGGATTATTTTAAGGTCATTTGGTGTTACCTTACTTGTGTGGTTAAAGTGTTTGCGTGCTACTGTTAGTCTTACGTACTGTTTAATCTACTTTTGTGAGTGGAATGGGATTAGGATTGGTGCACCATTTTTATCAAGGCATTGAAGACGTTTGTTATTAGGTACGAGAAACATTATGAAAACTTAAACGTAGATATTATTTCTGAACAGTATGCAAAAGTAAATACTAAAAGAGATTCTAATTGCCCTGTAAAGCATTCAAGATTTATTTATTTTGTTTATTCAATACATCATCTAGGAAAACTTTTACTTTCATATAATGACTGACTTTCCGACCTATGCAAGTGCAACCCATTCCAAAACAGCAGCGTATTATAAAGCACAGTATATACGTTATTTAATCAAAATGAAAAAAACAACACAAAAAGCTTTCGAAAAGTACAAGAGGCTTTTTCTAAAGGATGTAACGCCCTCTCACGAAAACACACGAAGAAAAAGTAGACTCTTTTCAAAGAAAACTGCTGCGTAAAATAATTGTAAAAACTGCTGCGTAACAGAGTGTACTGGCCAAGAATAATAACTAAAGAATCCTTGTACAATCGCACAAGTATTGTAGTGCTGAAACGGAGGCTGTCGTGGTTTGGACACTTAATGAGGCTCTCCCCCAGCACCCCTGCAAGACAATCACTCCAACACTTCATAAAACCTACCAA
>JAAAKM020006508.1:0-10471 GCA_010016025.2 Alatinidae sp. Z8VKAUB7J3 | reverse complement strand
TCAAAGCATAAAACCACGTTTTATAGAAGTTACCCATGTTTAAACAGCGGCGGGCCTACTAGCCCTCCCGCCCCCCCCCCCCCCCCCGTGTTGGCTTAAGTCATCAAAAGCCCGTGATAGGTAGGTAGGGTTAATGATCCTGAGTCACCATACCGCACTTCACACCTCACCACTATTAAAATTTGACAAGGGCAACCACATGTTTTATAAAAGAGATACCAAGTTATGTACCATTGACACAATATAAAGCAAATTACACTGCAATAGTTTCTTTGCCTAGACTACACTGAAACGTAAAAATTTTCACGCAATGATCTCAGTAGTAGGGCTTCCGTCATCTTCATTACGGTTGTACAGCAGGGATGCACCTTCATACTTGTATATTTAAAAGATCAAATCCCCTATAATTACCCACATTCTAGGGATATTAATGTGTTAATTTCTATTTATACTCTCTCTGATATCGGTGACAAAGTAATGTTAATAAAATACAGTGGTAATATTATATTATTGAACTTACATAAGTTTCCAAAATTATAGTATACTTCTTCCTCTGTACTGTTGATGTGTACAATTGTCCCATTTGGTGTCGTAAAATCATCATTTGGATTTTCATTGTAAACTCCTAGTAATCCAACAGTTTTGTTGATAAAGTCGTCAGGAATAGTAATTATAGTTGTCAGAACTCCCTTGTGAACAAGGACCTCTATGGCTGTACCAGACAAAAAATTAACTCTGATCTTCGTGTTAAGAGCTTCGTAACTGATTACTGTCCCGTTAATATCTAATCCGGAAGAGAACTTGCTCAAGTCATATGGCACCTCATTAACCAAGACACCTAGTTTTCCATCTAAAATAAAACGCAATAAAATATTCTGTTAAATACCGATCAACCTTTTATTCATATGACACTGGATGGATCCGAACTCGTTTGGATTTGCTATCTATACTAATTAAGGACAGTTCTTTAAAGTGACCCCGTTTGGATTTGGCAGTTACAAGGACTTAGAGTTGGATCTACCCTTGCACGAATGGAAAAAGAGGCAAAGAAAACTACCACTTTAAGGTAAATTTGAAGTTTTCCATATTCACCTTCTATTCTTCTCCTTGTCTTGACACATTAGCGATAACCAACTATTGTGTATATTTCAGCATTTCATTTTACAGCAGCTCGTTTAAAAATAGAGAGTGAATTGCTGCTTTGCTTAATTTGAATTGAATGCAAGGCCCTGGGTCAAAATCAGTGGTTCTCAAAGTTTTTGATTCTATTTCTTCTTTACCTAGCCCTGGCCAAGTACATTTATCTCCATTCCAATTTTACCTTTTACTATGGTATAAAATGCAAATATATATTTTAAACTAATTAAGCCAACCATGATTAACGGTAACCACAAAAATAGAAATTAAGTTCTAAATGGCTAATTAAAAATCGAAGTTTTTATGCTATGAATTGAGGCTATCATTGCAGAAAGGAGAATAGTTATTAGAAAGAGAGTAATTTCAGTACTCATCGTTCTAAGTTGTATATTGATGCCTGGTTATATCTACGTTCCCGATGCCGAAAAAATAATTTACAAATCCAAGAAAGAAGTCAATTTTGCAAAACGATCTGCATTCCTAGTAATGTCAAAACGTTTGTGCCTCTTTTATTAGATATCCACAACACCAATGGATACATACTCGCTCAAACACGTTTTCGAAAATGATAGAAAAAGCCGCCAGGTCACACCCACAGCTGGTTGTATTTCATATTAACTTGAGGGTTGGAGAGATGCCCCAAGATTATTCGCAGCATGTGATTCAAGTGCCTAAGTTCCAAGATGGCAGAGCTAAGCTATCGGTTATTAACCGAATTGCTTTTTCCATATAATAATATTTTCTGCCACTCGTGTTATTGAAAAAGGTGTAAATTGTAAACAAATTCCTTTTGTCGACAGATTATGGGTTTCTTTGTTTGTTGACAAAGGCCTGAGTTGTAAACAAATTCTTTTTCGCAACAGAGTACCAACTTCTTTGTTTTGATAAATGCAGCTTATAGAGCGGCGGGATGAAAAGAAGATTGGGCTTTGGCTAATTCCCTAAACGCATTCTTTTGATAGTCGGCAGCATGTTATGAGTTTTAAAAGAACTATCTGACTGCAACATTTACAACTTCACCTTCATTTTTTGGTGCACGTGGCCACGATTCTAAAGCCGTCTCATTATGCTTCGTGTAAGTCAATCCCAAAGTATTTCACAAAAGCAATTCATAGCAATCTAAATGCTTTGTAAAGCAGACCTTGCAACTGGTTATCAAAGAGAATATTGCAGGAAATAGCGAAATCATTCTGTACTTAAAAGCTTTTTTCGTCTGACACTCCTCCGAGTTATAACTTGTTTCCGACGTTTCGGAGTCATCTTGACACTCAAGGAAATTGTATTACAATGAATCAAGCTCTATTCATACAACAAGTAAAGAGTGAAAAACCTAAATAATTATCTAAATACCTTTACGCAAATTGAATTGGTTTCACATTGACAACCGGCCTGCACTTGCGAATGTGTAGCATGTCTTTGATTAAGCGGCCCACAGACGCACAATAATCTTGACAGCAGTACCGATGAAGGTGTAAATTGATAACATTATTGATCGTCCGTGGGCGATGATTGAACCATTGAACAGTATCTTTGAATCTGTAGATATTTATTGACGGTCCGTTGATAATTTTGAAGTGTTCGCACCATGGAGGTGTTAATAGAATTTGGATTTATGAAAGGATGTCTGTGGTTTGCAGCACGTGATCGATATTTTAGTCTTTCCTTTGAAGTTCCGAGGATAGCTGTTCCGTACACAAGGAAGGACACAAGTGAAATGAGCCAGTATTGTCAATAGAATTGAATCGTGTGTGGGGGACCGAAAATTTCATCAATAAAAGTCTGTCCTCATGATTCTCAATTTTCATTGAGCGTCTGTGGGCCGCTTTAGGCAATCCATCTTGTTAACACATTTAGCGAGCACGTGAAGATTGTCCACTAGATTTTGTGGAATCTCTCCATTGTGTTTGTCTTCGCAATGTTTAAAAATGGAAGACGCTTTTCGTTAGTGGCCTTGTACGCGCTCATGTAAGTGCCCACGGGTATAGCCAACATACCCTGCATCGCACAGGTGACATTTAAGAACTTTAGAAGAACTTTACACCAGCATTCGTGTGCCAAGAAATTTCAGTACGATGGTTTCTTGGTTGCAGGTATTTTAGAGATTACTTAAGCAATTCAGCAACTCTGAAGGGTGATGGTTTCCTCCAAGCAGTTTTGACCGTAAAAACTTCTTTCCCCCCTCACCACTGTCCAAAACAACTCTGAAGCAATAGACGGCAAGATCAAAGGTTCTCCTGAATGGTCAAGTGACCGGTTCAAAAGCTGGACAATAATATACAAGTCACTTGCAGAACAATGATTGCAGCCTTCACGTCGGCTTTTTGCGGATCATAATGACTCAACATGAACGAATGTAATCCAAAACATGGGTACCAATCTTCAGCGAGTCCACGACTTCTGAATAGGCGCTCAAACATGTGTTCAATCAAAGAAACTTCCTGGTCGGTATGTAAGTACTCCGAGGAGCTCCGGTGGAGGTTTACCAGTTTACTCCACCAGAGTACGTATAACTGGACTCTATGTTTATCCTTTACTGATTTCCCCTCTCATCTTCTATCTCTAATTTCATTTAAAACTCCTTGGTTAACATTCACATGTTCCAAGGAGCTCTGTGGGAGGTTGGCCAGTTTACTCCCCCGGAGTACGCAGAGCTGGTACCCTATTCTATCTTTTCCACCTTTTCATCTATCTAATAGTTTGTTTGTGGTACAAAATAAGAATATTGCACGAAATATTCAGATATATTCAGATATATTCAGACGAAAAAAGCTTTTAAGTACACAATGTTTTCGCTATTTCGTGCAATATTTTCATCTATCTCTTTTCTTAGTTTTTTGATATTATTAGCAGGTGATGTAGAATGTAACCCTGGACCGAGAAAGAAAATTCCAACCCGGTAATATGTTCAATCCGCCAGAAAGGGATCAACAGGGGACCAAGCCTAGCCGCCGCCAACAGCTGCCAAGTACTTGAATGCCCAGTCAGATGTCATCAGATTTGCAACGGACTGACAGCAGGACAGGCAAGACACGCCAAAGAAGCTGGGAGGAAAGTCATTTGGAAATGTAAGCAGCACGTGGATGGAAAAGCCGCGGTGATCGAAGAGGAACCAACAGCAGCAGAAGAAATGCCACCTAGAGAGTCAGCCGAAGGAAAATCTTGTTCAACATGAAGTAAACCAATTCGTGCCAGATATGCGGACTCTGCATACCGATGTGTCGAGCAGAACTGCCCCAATGTATGCCACCTGAGCAGATGCTGTAGCGGATTCACCATATCCCGAGGGAAAAACCAAGCCAGGACGCTGTCAACCCGGATTTGGCGCTGTCGAGCCCACAACACAACAGAGACAGAAATCGCGAGCCACCAGACATATATAACAGACGATGGACAAAACAACAAAGAACCATTGAGGACGGCTACTCTACTGCCCAGAAGGAGAAACACTGAGAGAACACATGTTTGGGAGCCGACAGGGAGCCTTGGAATGGCTTGCCACCTTCCCTGGAGAAATGGTGACGTACGCAAAGAAGACATTGGTCAACTTTGACGCTTAGGCTTACGCCTAGCCCGTGCACCAAACCAAACCAATACAAGTCACTTAGTGGGAGTTACCCGACCTTTTAATCGATCGACTCTTGTAAATCACAGTTAATCAAGGTACCGAGAAAGTACAATGACCTCATATAGAATCGTTTTCATTCAGCATACATTACAGCACAGATATTGCCAATTACAAAGAGACTTTTGAATAGTAAAAATAAGACATAACTTTAAAAGAAGATTTGATACTACTGGGATCGATATGATAAGTTTTTAGTGAGTTCACTGCGTGTGCACAGGACGCTTTTATTTTGATAATAAAAGACGAAAGCGAAAGGTGACGTACTTATGAAATTCACGTAGCATGCTATCTCTTGCTGGTTGGATTCTGTCATTACAAACCGCTAAGAATAGTAGCAGTAGCTGTTGTTGAGCCAGTCGTATTGTTTATAGGAGCTGTGGCTGTTCTACCATGCATTTGAAGGTGATCCGAATCATTCATTGTCTTTAACATAACATAGTCACGAAGGCCGTTGTAAGTATATTCTTTGCCGTCCAAGGTCATGACATATGGGTCGCCAAAAAGGAACCCTAACATTTATCTAACTGCGAGGGAAAGCGAAAGGGGTGTGTACCAAGGCAAGTGTTTATTGAAGGAAATGAGGTATGTGGCATCAAAATCTATCAGGTACCATATGAAATGGAGGCCTAAGTGTTACTTTGAGATACCGCAAGAGGCCGGGAAAGGCTTCCTTCTAACATACGTTACAGTACAGAAATTGTCAGTTATAAAAATTACAAAAGAAAATTTTCAGTGGTAAATATCAAATAGATTTAAAGACAAAAACATGACAGCTGCAATTTCAATAACGTGTTTTAACGCCTGTACAGTATGTATATAATATGGTTTAATTTTGACAGTAAAAATACGAAAGAAAAATCTGACTTACTTGTAAAATTCACGTAGCATTCTATCTTGGGCTGGTTGAATTCTTTCATCGCAAAACCGCTAAAAATAGTGGCAGTAGCTGTTATTGAACCAGTGGTATCGTTTATGGGGGCTTTGGCTGTTCTACCATGCATTTGAAACTTACTGGGATCATTGACTGTTTTTATCATGGTATAATCTCCAAGGCCGTTGTAAGTATATTCTTTGCCGTCTAAGGTCATTACATGTGGATCTCCGAGAGCCATGGCTGAAAAAAACAAACAACAAAGTTACACTGTTGTAGTTGGATAGTGGAAAAGACCAGGTTATTCAATTTTAAGATTTATATTTGTAATTTTGTGTAAACAAGTGCCCAGAATTCGTCGGGCATTTGTATCAAAATTTATTTAACATTAAAATTGTTACATGTACCTGTGATATAAATACAAAAGCTATAAAATATCAACGGACAAAACACAATTTAAATAAGTCCTAAATGCGTTGTTATTTTTCAATTTTACATTCTAAAGTTGAAAAAGAGTTAAAAACTAATGAAGACTAAAGAAGCGGGTATTTAAAACGTTTCTTCAACTGTCAACTTGATTTTTTTGTAGAATAGCTTTGACAGTTCTTTTACACGTAAAATATGGAAAGATGGTGTTACATTGGCAGCAGCAAGCACGAATTCGCGTGTTGGTAAAAATGTGCAAGTACGCATCCGTCTTTGAAAGTTGAAGTGTCTAACCTTTGAGAATTTGTTAGCAAACTTTATTAGTGAATTTTAGTCTTCGATTAAGATTACCCGACTTTATTTAGTTTGCTCTAATAAATGACCCTAGGTACATTCCCATTTTGTGATTAAATTTTAGAACAGTATTTCTCAAACTTTTTTGCTCCATTCCCTTCATGTCAATACAAGAGTTCACCATTTTCTGCTCCCTGCCCCCTACGCAAGGACCTTCGCAGGATAGAAGGATTGACGCTCAATGAAATATAGTCAGAAAGAGTAGTACATTACGTTTTACGAATTGTTACTCTGACAGAAACATTAAAAATATTTTCAATGCTGCAATCATTGCAATGCCCAGTGAAAAGACTAAGTTGGTAACTCTTCGCAAACTTCTTTATTGCTTAGTGAAAAGCTGTTCATAAGTGAACTAAGCTGATGATAACGTTTGCAACAACGGGTCTTATCAGTGTTCTGAGGTTTTGTTGTCAGTGCTACGAAAAGGGAAAAAGTGTATGACGATATAAAACCATATTCAAGATGTGGGCCATGGGAATTGCAGCATCCAAATACAGTTAACTGTTAGCAAAGTTTTTTTTTATTCTTCTTCTTGAGGCACAAAAAATATTTCAAGTCCTCTGTTTGTTTATCTTGGTGTACTCGGACCAAGACGGAAGACACAGTGGTTTTGAGGAGTTCCACGGAGACTGAATAAACCCAATTTTAAAGTACTCCTCATCGTATTGACGAAATTTTACCTTCCAGCTGGAAGTTGATTCCCATCACATACCTTTTGCAGACATAGCATTCCGAAAATATTTATTTTACAAAATATTATTATATTGCTAAAACTAATGCCATGAATACCAACTGTAATGAAAGAATATTGGTAAGATAACGCAAGGAGACCTTACTGCAAGTCACTAGACAATCCATTCTACCCCTTACACCTTTGTTTAGATATTCCCCCGTTTTGGCTGTCAATTGCCCTCTGTTGGAAATATACCCCAAGTTGAAAATTACTGTTCCCACCTTTCTTCTAATTATTACCCATTTTCCTAAAGCCAGCTTCAAATCATGACCCCCCAAAAAGTAAAAAAACCAGGTTTTATTACAAAATCATCTTCAATCGTTCGATTTTCGCTCACAATTCGATCAATGAGTGTAGTTCAACTGATGGTTGCGGCTGTTACTCTTTGACCAATTTTACGTGTTTTAATGCCATTAAACCAAATAATTATATTCATCTCTAATTTAATACGACTCTTGCATCTTTTTATCACAACCATCTTAGAAAACGACTGTCCACATCCAAGATCATTCTTTAAAGACTTCATTACTTTAGTAATAATGTCAATACTTACCACTTTTAGCTGGTTTGTAGTTGTCATGTCTTGGAATTGGCCTCTTCTCTAAATAAAACTTGCAGAGGTTGTTGGTAAAGCAACAGTCCCGGAGTGCTTGAGTTGATAAGTCGATAGAATGCTTGATATATGTATGTTTAAAATTGATTGCCGAAGATAATGCTAATTGCCTGGTAAAAAATAATGTCGAAAGCAGCCCGAATCCAGGAACAACAGCCGGATAGAAAGCATCATTTAAGTAACAACATCGTCGAGTGGCTATTACTCCAGTATTGCCAGTAGTTAATAGACTTCCTCCTTGCTGTTGAAAACATGACACTGTGCCTGCCGAGCGAACCAATCTAAACTTTCGATCTTTCTTGATTTGAGGCAATGATGGAGGGCATGTCAGCAATGGTGATTTATCTCTCTCAAGTGAGATAAACGAGGAATCGGCTTCCTTGTAAAACCAATCAAAACAACTTTTCCCTGGCAATTGCATTTCTGCCAGTTTATAAACCCATACCCCATTTTGTCCCATATTACCAGGGACCGCATCGTAAGCAAAAGGAGCTTGAATGGAGTGTAGCAATTTATTTGTGTCCGACAATGAATACCCAACGGCAATAGGAAGCCCGTTGTTACGCACGAGCATTCCATCATCTTCATAGATGTATATGACATAAGTTGATGATCCATCTGTAAGTAGTACTGTTTGGAAAGACACTACCTGTGATAGAAAAGGAGGTATTTAATGAATAGGTTGCAATTGGATCAGACAGTGTAGGATGTGAAAGAGCTGAAAGATAGCGCTTTCATTGTACATCAAAAAAAGTTTGATAAGAAACCACTTACGTTTCTTTTGAAAATTGCAAAATCACAATAACATTTCTTGATTTGTCTCCATGCGGTGTTGTCGACTAATAACAGAAGAAAGTTATAAAGATAGCAATCACCGGAATAATAATAGGTCTTATTGAAGCTCAACAATTTACCAAGCTTTTCAATAGCTCATGTAAGAACCTACCTGGCCATCATCGCTGTAATCAGAAGAGTATTGAGTTATTTTTATCCAAGTTGCAACTAATGCTAAGTCTGCAGCAAACGATTTTGTAACTCTTGTATTTAAGAGATAGTCCTTGACAATCCTTGATCCTTTAGTTAGAACCGGTGATGTGTTTACATGCCCATCTCCACTACGATGTGTACTGTAATAAACTCGATTTCCTCCTGGATTTACAGAGTTCCGTAAGTCCATTTGTGACCAAAAAGCTGTAAGAAGTCGTTCGTGTGTCTGAAAACCGCCACCAGTGTATGCATAGGGCTGCTGCTTACCAAAAGATATCTGCCCATTGTCACAAACCTGAAAGATATAATATTCCATATAATAAGTATCCTAAAAAGATATAAACTTTGATATAAAAATGAAGTGATATAGTTCAACAATATTTCCCATCATTTGTTTTTCATTTTATGTCCTAAATGTTTAATTCTGCCTATATAAATTTCTGAATTAGTGCCTTTCTGTACTTCACGAATGTTTCAACCTAACTGAAGTCGGGAAAACGTAAATCTAGTGATATTTTCGTGAACTTAATTTATGAGTACATAGTTGACTGCCTTTCTCTCACCGTCCGAAGTAGACTGATAAAAATGATTAGTGCCTTTATAAGCTGAAATATAGAATAAATTAGTTATTAAAATCATGAGTATGTTCATTTTAAACTCTTGAAAAGAAAGCAAAAGATACCATAACCAAGTCCTGTCCTTGGTGCCAATTACCTATTGTATACACCACCAGGAAAATTTTCCTTGTGCCCAAAAAAACACACTTCTCACGCTGAAGAAAAGTCATGTTATTTATAAACTTGAATGCCGACGTTGAGCTCCGTATGTGGACCGTAGGTCACATTTTTTGGAATCAAGGTTAAAACAACATGTTTCTGCTATGGAAGGAATGTCGTGGACACTAAAGCACTTAGCTGTAAAGACAACAGCAAGATATTGGACTTTCAGGTCGACTCTGCCATCAGTCAGCACTAGCTGTTAAATCCTGAGTGCACTAAGGCGTATGCCGATGATTTTGTTACAGTCATTTACCAAGGTAGAGCAGTTTGTCATCTAAGGGCAAACACTTAGTGACTGAGCTCTGCCGCCAAAACGATTTTGTAAATGACATTTCTTTGTTTAAGTAGTGTCGCCCTTTACGTCCTCAGTTTCTCATCTATGCAATGTTTGTTTGTAACCAATCACATACTTACCTTTTAACTATTTTGTAAATTTCGATCCCTTTCTTTGTTTACCATTGTAATAATTATGACGCCAGGTTCTCATGAGTCATACGCAAAAAGCGTTGTAATATAAATAACGATAAGTCGTCTTTTTAGAGCGGTCTTTGATTTTGTACCACAAACAAATTATTTAAATATTTTAAACTCTCTGCTGTTCCATTGATAACTTGACAATGTTGTAAAATGGTTATGTTAATGGAAAAGCTTTAGGGCACATTTGATTTATAGTAAGAAAACTCCTTTTTTGTTGTACATGAATATTTTTGATTTCTGCAAATGAATTAATGATATTATGATATTTAAGATGGAGAAGGCGTTGTTTTAAAATATAAGTTTCGCTGAGATTCTATAGCATCAAACTTATATATCGACAGATAT
Organism: Alatinidae sp. Z8VKAUB7J3; assembly: GCA_010016025.2. Taxonomy (NCBI): domain Eukaryota; kingdom Metazoa; phylum Cnidaria; class Cubozoa; order Carybdeida; family Alatinidae; species Alatinidae sp. Z8VKAUB7J3. The sequence goes on along the minus strand of JAAAKM020006508.1, from coordinate 124 downwards.
TTACGATTAATATCAAAAATAGAAAATGTACCTTAGTATTAGCTTTAGTATTACCTTTATAGATTATGCTCTTTATTCTGTAGTCGTTATAATACATTTGCCTTCATGTTTTGAAATGTTGCGT
>JAAAKM020006507.1:0-10473 GCA_010016025.2 Alatinidae sp. Z8VKAUB7J3 | reverse complement strand
CATGTCCTCAGGCAAATAAAGCCGGTCCATGATAATCGCTCTTTCAGGTTATAACCAGTTGGTTTCTTTGATGGTGGGCCTGCCTCGAGAAATTTATAAAGGCGCGTTTTTATTGTTTGTTACAATTTCTCTTCGGTCTTTTCTCAACCCAGTTCTTCGTGCTTGTAGAGCGACGAGTCCGGACGGCAAAATAGTTACGCCTGATACGCTTAGATTAGGCATTGATTGGTTTTATTATATAGCTTCATTTGATTTCCAGGACGTTTGCCACTTAGCAATACAAAGTATTGCAGCAGGTGGTGCCCTAGGGCGATTGGTACCATGATTGTAGGTGCTGACATCATGGTTCCGGAGACAAGTCTCGCGGCTTCGTTAATGGTGGCCCCCAGGTTTTTAGTGGGGCAGCTATAAGCTAAGGTGACAGGAGCATCATCGGCTGCGGAAGAGAATGAGGCTAGCACTGAGGTTGACAGCGTGTTCAATTAGTTGGTACCTCCGAGTTTCTTTATGATGCTTACTATTTTGTGTACTTTCTCTGAAATACATTGAGGATGTGGTCCAAATGTTGAAATTTCAACAGATTAGAGGAGGTTCTTATGTGTGAAAGCGGGGTTTTATTGCGCAATAGTAAACGGTAGTACTTGGCAAAATACTACCGTTGGCAACACTTGTTTTTCAAGCAAGCAGCTCAGAAGGGAAAGCTTACAAGGGACCATTGTGACATGACTTTACCAACAAACGATGAAGATTCGGTGTTTAAGTACAACTTTACAGTTTGAAAACAAGAAACATACTGCCGTTAATTATTGAACGCCACAGGTCGATATTCTAGCCCAAGTAAAAACGTCACGCTATCTTGAGTAACCTTGAGTTTACATCGAATGCTCTCCTATTCTGGCCTTTACATCGTAGGTACGGCATTGTTACCACAAATTATTTCCCATTAAGAGCACAACATTGCATAAAACTGTATCCAGTGGCTTTGACAACCCCTCCCCCTCCTTCCATCTTTTGAAAATACAACTTCCATTTTACAATGGTATAGTTCATGGAAACACTGGCTGCGTTTACGTACCATGACGTATCCTCTTCTCTGTGATGTCACCATGTACTGTACTAGCACTATCTGAAATGAAGAAATTTCGAACTGTTAGAGTCTACGTTTTTCTTAAAAAGACGCACATCTTTTCGAACAAAGAAAACCAAATTATTATCTGGAAAATTTGGGATGTCGGAGTCCCGATGGTACCATATTTCTATTTCTTTAGCGTCCTTTAAAACATGAAGTCAAACAGCTATTATTCTCATTCAAACAATATAAATAATTTAGTAACTAGAAAGTACGTATTCTGCAAATAGATAAAATATGATATGCAAATCAACAATCATGATATGTCAGATTTGGTTTTCAAAATACTCTGACAAGATTTTAATAGCTGCGAGTGGTTGAAAGAGCTCTTCTGCATATTTTCCTATAGAGCTTTAATACGCTTTATAGCAGACTACGGCTTTAGACGTAAATTTCAAATATCATTTTATAATTCTAAAGGATTCGTTTATTGCATTATCGATGAGATTCAACATAATTTCTGATAGTAGAATGTTTTAACCTGAATTTCTGTTTAGGTACTAAATAACATTGTAATTGTAATGTAATACGGTTCTCAATTTCAGTAACTTTATTTTAAATGGTATATTTGACTGTTTGAATTTTGCTTTTATTCAGACTCATACTTACAGCTGTTCTGGTTTACTTTCATTATCAAAATACTTCGTTGTAAAATGGCGATCTATTGGCCAATAATGCAGAACAAGGTGGATTCTTCTAACAATTTTCTCCCACGTGAAATAGGCGTTGTCATTGATGAACAATCTGAAACTAGCTGAACTATCCAATCAGTATATCTTTAATGAGAATGACCGAAGCCTTTATCCAGAATACTTGGCAGCGGGAGCGCCATGGCCTTGGTAGCCCTCTTGGACCTGCCACTGTTACCACCTACACTGCCATAAATAGGGAAACTTGAAACACCGGTGTCCACCGTAGCTTCCCGATGTAGATTTTGTGTCCAATGTGTATACTGTATACTCCTTTCAATGCAGCGTTTGGAATCAAAAGGTGGGATACATGCGCAAAGGAGCCTTATTAGGATATCGATTGGATGATAAGAATACGTAAGGCAACAAATGGTAGTAACCCAAGTCAAGAAAAAATACTTACCATAGGTAGCACAAACATGCCAAATGCATAACGCCAAATAGGAGATCAGTACCGCGTTCCTCGTTCTCTTTATATGGTAAAACATTCCTTTAAACTTTCTATCTAGTTAGATTATTGGGTTGTTTTACGTTCTTACTAGTTCCTGTCCCTTATCTCCTCAGAGTGATTTTTGATACTGTGCTCTAGCATTTCTCGTCATGATCCTATTTCTCAGCTTGAATGAGAGAGCATACCGTTGTTAAAACTTGTTGAGCTCCACGAGTTCCTCTTGCAGTGCAAGACGGCCTGCAGTTTACTCGGCACATAAATTTTTGTTCGAGCTGTAGGTCAACATCAGCTTAAGGTCTTACGAAGTCAATACCAACAATGTATCTTGAAATCTTTGACGCACTTGTAGAGGAAAGTAAAATTATTTTAAGCTAAAAAGAGTTCGTGTACATATACGAATTACATGGTTATTAGTGGTGTACATTTACACGAGGATTAAGCAGGATTATCCCATACTGCAAAAATAACATTAGTGTTTATTTGGAGATTTAGCTTATGCGTAGACACTATATTCCTTTCCCATAAGGACAAAACGGAAACGTTCATAGTTTCCATAATGCTCCTTATGAAAGCAATTTCAGAGATAGCGCACCTCTGATAGCACCACCATCATTTACCTCGATGTACAATATTAAAAGATTCAAAATCATTCTTGGTAGGAAGTACTCATAGCAGCATCACGCAGGCATTTGCTTCCCGTCTGATCACGATATATTAAATATAGTGAAAATTAAAGAATCGTTTCGTACTGTAGCGTCATCAGGAGGGAGGAGAGGGCTGGGGACAAGTCCTCCTGCTTCTCTCCAAGATGTTTCTTGAAACTGATCACGACCTATAAACTAAACATTAAACCCCTAGCTCTAGTCTAGATAAGTACCGAAGGAGACACTAGAGACGTCGTATAGCTATTTCAGCTTTTGAAATGCCTTAACAATAAAATTCTCTTCGTTTTTTGTCTCACATGCGGCTTTACGTATAGAAAATGTGTTGTCCTTCAGCACTTTACTCTGTTTTGAAGTCAAGGCCTGATTAAGCCATCGAATGAATTGGTATTATTCGCAGCAGTAAATTTTTAGGAATTTAAACATTTTTGGAGATGCTTGTGGTCTGTGTATAATTATCTTCCCCCCTCTCCCCAATTTGCAACTGCTGACCAAACCCCTGTCGTTGTTTAACATCTCAGAAACATGGCCAGCGTAAATTCACGAAAGAAACATATGAGACGCAAAACAATAAAGTTCTTCGGTCATACTATAAAAGTATAAGGGACTTGCCTAAATGTGTATATAACGTATGGCCTTGAATAATAAAATAAATGAACTATAACGCCACAGATGGGGCAAAACATTTTAATCGGGTCCTGCGCTAGAGATTGGCAGAAACCCACGTTTTTATATGAACCTAAAGTTATTTGGAAACGTATTCCTTGTGCTGATACGCAATCTGCTAAGGTGAAAGCAGCAAAATATTTTCATTATTTACAAAAATATTAGTGACCCATGTAAGGCAAATAGGGTTGTGAAATAAAGTGTAGGCACTACCACCTTAGTATCCTCCTTTCATGTCGAAGTGAAATTGTTTAACTGCATGTAACTAATCTAAACACTTTTACATGATCTAAGAAGGTGATAAATCATTTTGTTACTGATTCTAATTGCTTGTTAATGTGTTGTGATAAGAATCTCCGAAAAGAGGAATAAATCAATACCAGGTGGTCAATATTTTTTCATACATTTCACTTTCAGATTCAGGTGAATTTAGAAAAAGTCATTTGACGAAGAAAGTGCGAATGAAAAACTGCACCTTACACCTTGTTCTACTGTACTTCTTTTTTCTGTCCTTTCTCTGTATGTTTGTTGTTTTTCCCAGCATTAATTAGGACTGCATACACAATGTCACGTGATATAACAGCGATCTGGGAACTATTTTGACGAAGTAGTGGTGCTAGGCAAGGCAGAGTGTGAATCATTGCAATATACAATTACTTCACCAACTAACGCACTGTAACATATGGAACAAAAATAGATGTGTAACATGGTAACTGAGAACGCCCTAGGAGCCAAAGGGGAGTAAGCCCAATAACTGTCAAAATCCAGTTTAAAAGATTTATTTTAAAGCTCTTCGCAATTGTCACTGTCTTACCACATCCTCTTCAGCTTAGAAAACGCACCTTTAAAAGCCATGAGAAGACCACTCAAGTAACAGATTCAGCTGAGTCTCTTTTATTACAAGGAAAGACAAGACGTGGGTGATCAGAATTTCAATTCATATAGCTGTTGATAAGACTTGATAACAGACAAGTTAGACTATTTCTTGATCTGTTAGCACAAATTTTTTTTGGTATACTTTTTAACTTAAATTTTTGTATAGATTAAACCCCGTTTTAGGACTCGCCTTATTAGGATAATTTTAGAACTCGCTAATTTATTAATTTTTTTAGGACGCGTCAATTTATCCCCTTAAGGGGCTCATAGCACGCTGGGTGCCATGCACATTCTGATCACTTTGACTCAGTTGAATATTCTATTTCAAAGTTCTTTACTGACACTCCCCCATCCCCCCGTCCCCCCTGACTTCTATTCTTCAATACCTTCCATAAAGTGATAAAAATTGCAGTTTAGTGGTGCAGTACAACCAACAAACTAGATTTTACACTACAATACAATAACCAATAGTAGAAGTAAATAGTGCATCAAGGTGCATGGAGATGAACAGATTATACTGCACATTAGATTCTCGGGCCCATAATCAGCCAACAAAGTAACGGGACGGCAAATTTATTAGCTTTGAGAGACGTATGCGGAAATAAACTCGTTATCCCCAGTTCCGGCGTTTCAACACATAACGTAAGAAAGCATCTGTATAGTATGGAACAGATGTTACCTTAGTCATGATTAAGGATGTTTGTTAGACTGGAGGGCAATGGAAATGACGCAAAGAAAAGACATCCTTACTTAACAACTCTTCTCTCACTATAGATAGCGAGGTGGCAATTTTGCTGAAAGGAAATAAAGGTTGCGTTCTTTCAAGCTAAAATTAAGATGAAAGTTGTTCCTTCTGATAATCCTGTATCTATTCTGAAGAAATTGAAATGATTAATGGTTTAGATTTCTTCGTCTTAGCGCGCGTTCTTATTACACTGTGTCTCGAAGGCTGCTGGAACATCTGCAGTTACAACCAATAGAAAAGGTTTGAATGTGTTGTGTGACGTTCCATACAGAGTTGAAAGCTATGGCAAGTCATCCTATTCACTGCCAACGAAAGTCTGCAGGACATGCTGTTCGTATCCAATAGGCGTGTTCTATTATAGAAAACGAATTTTGTATGGTCTTGACATATGATGGCGGTTGTGGTGATGATTATGATGATAATGATGATCATGATGATTATGATGATGATGATTATAACGGTGATGATCATGATGTATATAATGGTGATGATAATGATGGTGATGATTATGATGGGATGATACTGATGGTGATTATGATAGAGATTGTGTTGCAAGGGACAATGATGATGAGGAGGCTTATGGTGGTTGTGGTGCTGGTTATGATAATGATGATGATAATGACAACGATCATGATAAATTGATATTATTCGTCCAAAAAAATGTCAATTCTGTGTGTACTTTTATTGTTAGAAGAAGTTAAAAGAAAGTGAGACAAAAAGGCAATTTGTATATATTTACATATTTGTATAATTGGGACTGTTAGCGTTCATTATTTTGCTATAAAAAATTGACATCTAAGAATTCAAAGTGATATCTTACAATGTGAAATAAAATCTTCCCAATAAGTAAGCGAATCATATTTTAAACTACCTCGGGATTTATAGGAATCAAAGTGTTGTGTAAGTGGATTTCACAGTCATTTTACGTTTGCCTATCTACGTATGTACATTTACCAGTAGGCCGGTTGCAAGCAATGATACAATAGAGATGTGATGTGAACTTGTCGTACACCGATTACATTTACGATTAGGCGAGTACCATCAGCTAAATTCAGTCGAAAGTAAACAAAGTTTGCCTGGTAAAGAAATTAGCAAGGCAAAATACGATACTGTCTCTTTCTCAACCCAATAAATATATATAGTTTGTAATTTTCTGTTGACTTTTAAAGGACCCCTTGACGATGTAATAATTGTTATAAACCTCAACGAATATAATGGACCCTTTTCCTCCTGCAATCCTGTTACAGTATATGATAAGCATTTACTTTTCTATAACAGTTTATCAGAGCTTGAAAAACCAGTATAGGTTTGGTAAGATGTGTACCAATTTAACAACAATGTAGCAGTTTATATAATTAATTTTGATTACACATTTTATTTGAAGGGTGCCCTTAAAGTAATTTTATCATCAATCTATGAATATCATCAAATGCAAGGCCTTTGCAAGATTGCAGCTTACTCATTTAAAGGTCAAAATAACCTTTCTAGATGTTTTATTTTCTTTAGCGGGAAGTTCAGGGATTCCATTGGGAAGCAAACTGGAGCGTCACTTAGCTTTTCATGGTGACACGACCTTCCCTACACCCCATGATGAGTTTAAACTTGATACGGCCATGAATGGTAGTATATATAAACATATGCGTGATCAAATAGTTTGTTTGTTGTACCAAACAAGAATATTGCACGAGATAGCGAAAACAGGTCTGTATTTCATTTGGCCGTTCTGGGGTCAGTCTACATAAAAGCAAGAAGACCTGTGCTATGCAGACAAAAGAATTTGTTTTCTTACTAGGCCTATTTAGTAAATCTTGTTGTAGCGGATGCTGACTCGTCCAAAAACACAAGCCATTCAGGCAGTCCAGATTCTAATTGGCTCTTTCAAAATACAGTTGGGTTTACTATTTCACATATTTCATCTCGGTTATTCTGATGTTAGTACTCTGAGGAGCGTCTGACGAAAAAAGCTTTTAAGTATATAATGGTTTTGCTACTTCGTGTAAATATATGCCTACCAACGCTGGCTCATTTTAAATACAATATTCAGCTTTTAAATTACTGTACTCAGTGGAAGGGAAGGGGTGAAGAAATTCCTGAACTTTCATACTATTACATGCAGTAAGCTATTTTCAATGTTGCCAGAAACACTAACAAACCATCATCGCCTGTGTCTTGCTTACCAATTAACACCAACAACGTTAATAGAGTACTAAAGTGTTAATGAATATCTGAAATTTGATAATATTTTGTGCTGGTTGCGTTCTTCGTGTTGATATAGATAACCTGTCCAAATTTGAGAATGATATCTTGAACAATCGTCAAGATACGCGCGTTCAAAGTTTGAATCATACCTATCAAAACCTTGTTAAATGAACCCAGTTCATGATTTTATGAACTGAGCAAAATTAACAGTGGTTCGTTAAGGACTGTTGCAAATTCAAACGGCCGTTTCTCGCAGTTGATATGAGATCAGAACGCAATATTTTAGATACGGGTATTTGGTGACAGGGTTAACACTGTGATGCAGTTACAATTGGGATTGCTCGGAAAAAGGATTTTGTGACGTCATTGCTTTAGTACTCTATTGATATGAGATTGATATAAGGTGACCTGACTGCCTGTCTGACCTTATAGGTTCTCCTGGCCCTGTTTATGGGATAGTTACAGGCATGCAATGAAGAAGTAGAGTACGAGTAATGAACATTGTGTTATAAAGACGATTTTAGCTTAGGACCCTCCTCACATTATCTCGTTGCACTGAAGCCTGGCCAATTATTCAAAGTCTGATTTACCTAGACAGCATGTCTGACGTCATTCATACAAGAAGCCCACGAAACTGCGCTAAACATTAATAGGAGCTCCGATATGCGCGGAGGTGTAGAGCTAAAAATGAAAGGAGGGAACTTGAAAAACAGTATCTTACTTTTGGGAGTCTAGAGATCGATCCGCAGAAGCTTTCAGTCTACCTTCTTAATACAGGTCACTGAAGATGACTCTGATTGATTCTTGATTGACTCTCGAATCCTTCGTAATGTTGAAATTGGAGTAAAAAATCTGAAATAGGGGCTAAATTCAACTGATACGTTAATAAAATTCTTTCATTGACTAGTGGCTAAAGCATCCTAACTGGTCTGATATTCTTTCCAGTGCTCTACGGCCCCATAAGCCTCTCTAGGACTACAACCCTGGATATACGTACACAGCTTAGTAAGAGTGAAATGAAATTAAGCGGATTATTTTCCTTCATGTTTAAAGGCCAATCAGGATTGCTTTATCACGTCATATTCACAGACCATTCCACTGATGTATGAAGCGATTTCTAAGTAGTAACATCTGATTCCAATAGAAAAGTGCGCATGCCCTAGCAGTGTACGTAGAGTGACACCCTTAAACAGGTGACTTTGAATTTACTTAACTTAAACAAAGCTTCCCTAGCTAGAAAACTTTACATGAATGAAAAATGCAATGATGGGAACGTTAATTACTAACCCTGACAGCAAAACTTTTCCTAAGGGAATATATTTTAAACAAAACATATGTAAGTACATATTTTAATAGTTCTGATTGTTTCATAAAGTTTGAGGAAAATAACATGGCAATTTTCACTGTACTTTCACTTTAGATACTTTAGTGTGTTTTCCTAAAAAAGAAAAAGAAAAAATGGTTAACTACAGTTAACTAAAATGGGCTAGAGAAGGTATCAAACATTGCTAGAAAACTAAAAAATTTAATTACAATTGGTCACGGGATAATGATGCGCTGTGAGTTGTAACGGATGGAGAAGCAAATGATGAGATGGAAGAGTAATACAGAAGCTTTTGAGTTGGAGTTGAGGTGTTGGTATTTATCATTTCCTTTGGGTTTTTTGGATACACGCTTTTTCATGAAAGAGAAATCTATTTAGGAAATATGAAGCCCACATCTTGTAGATATTAAGGAACAATTAAAAACATGGACAGGCTGAACTCCTGATCAACATTTTTTTCTTTGCGACTTGGCCATTCCAGCATTTGGTAACGAATCTGAATTTGAACTGTGTTAGGAATGTTAACTTGGGTATCTCAAACCCCTACGAATTTTTTTGTTACACAAAAAGCGACTACAGGTCTTTGCTTTTCGACATTGCTGTACGATAATTCTTTTTTGATTATTCACAGCAAAGTATCCTAAAAACTATATAAAATTATTTGTTACAGAATATTACTATGGGATATTTCTATGGGATATTTCTATGGGATATATTTATGCGATATTTATATGGAATATTTCTATGGGATATGTCTATTGTATATCTCTATGGGATATTTCTATGGGAAAGTAAAACTGTATAATTTTTGAGACATATTTAAGGCTAAGAATATGCAAATATTAATAAACTGCCAGACTCAACCCAATTTTTGTTTTTGAATCAAACAAGCTCTACTTTGTTCCTTCAAGCAAAGTCTCACAGTAAATCATACCAGATCGTTTTGAACAAGTACTTCTGTCAGAAAGCATTTAACAGTACCTCATACCAGATTATTGTTAAATATCTCTCTTTGCAACCAGAGATAACAGTAAATCATAAAAGATCGGTTTTTTAACAAAACTTTTTCTCAGAAAGCATTTAACAGTTAGTCATACCATATCATTATAAAATATCCTTCTTGCCAACAGCAAATCATAAAAGATCGCTTTTAAAAAGAGCACTTCTATCAGAAATCCTGGATTTAACAGTAAATTACACAAGATCTTTGTCAAAGTTATTTGTGCGTGGCTTCGAGAGAGCGAAAAGAGCAACAGAAATTGAATTGTCGCTAAGTCATATTGTTTGCAGTGTGCTGGGATGTGTAGGCCTACTCTTGTCTCGAATTCTATATTTTATGGCTTTAATATGACCTATATGACATAAATGACTTGATGATGACAAAGAATCTAATTTTTCACCATTCAGCTACGGTGCACTACAGCCCTGTGTCGTAGGGTTAGAGATATGTGGGACGGCAAGGAATACATTTCAGTGATAGGAAAGTAATGGCAAATCTACCCCAAAATATTTCTTTTTCTGATTTCAGGGCAAAAAGTAGATTTCTGTTAAGGGTTGAAACTGAAACTCAAGCACATTGTTCGATTACGCCTTTCAACCAATCAAATTTAAAAGCTACAAAAGGTAAGACTTATTACGTCTAAAGAGTACCATGTTGTTTTTGGACGCCTGTTAAAGAATTATCCAGTTCAAGTAAATTTTTAACTGATCATCTGAGACAAAGTTTCTTTTA
>JAAAKM020006505.1:0-10473 GCA_010016025.2 Alatinidae sp. Z8VKAUB7J3 | reverse complement strand
AAACAATTCTCACTGGACGAAAACAGGATCTTACAAAAAATGAGTGAAGTAGCCTTAAGATCCACTTATTTTCTGTTATGTCGAAGAAATAAGGATTGGAACAATCCATCATGCTTGAACTACCACTAATTTTACAACGTCTCTTTGTGTTTGTATTTATTTTACTATTTTCTGATGTTGTTGTTGTTGATGTTGTTAGCATTTGGGGGTTTCTTCGCTCCCCTTCTCTTTTATTTATATTTATTTTCTATATTTACTTACTTACTTATTTATATATTTTTCTTCTTCTTCCATTTATTGTTATTTTACTGTTTGCTCTACTTAATATATTATAGTTCATTGTATATTAGTTAACGTGTCCCCACTAAATTTGCCGGGAGAAAACAATGAGAATGTTATTAGTTTTAGAAATTGCAACGTTGAGTTGTACAATTTCGGTATGAAAATAAATGGCATTGAAGTTTAAAAAAAAAAGTATTATTATTATTATTATTATTATTATTATTAGTGCCATTGGAGGGCTTTACAAAGACAGTAAATCGTTTTCGGAATTGTTGAACCAATTGATACCGGAAGAAAAGGAATATGTGATCGAAAAAGTTATAAGTTGGTGTATTCGCACATCATATTTTATATTTTGTAAGCGTAATTCTGAATGGCCATGTCCAGAACTTTTAGCGTGGTAAGCTTAACCAACTACCCTGTAATCAATTAGGCGTTAATTTTTGTTGTTGTTGTTGTTGTATGTGTTTCTGTAGCTTTTACCATAAAAGTCAGATATGCCTATGCAGTGAGTGTCTGACTTAGTAGTTTTGTACAAGGTGAAATTACGAAACAAATGTTGAAGTTTAAAAAAAACTATTACTTATTTTTATTATTGTTGTACCAATTTACTTCAACTGCTGAACCTGTTCAAGTTTAGCTCCATTGACGTTAATCTTCACTCCTACTCTTGTTTTGCCGATATTATTAGCTTTTTTTACATTTATTGTCACTCCATGCCCACTTTATTTAGATCGTTCATTATTTGTAGGAGGTCTTCTTCTATGTTCTCTACCATAGCCCCCTCATCTACAACTCTCACTGTCTTTCTAATTGTGTCTTTTCGTCAGATTTGTTCTCCTTTTACAGCAAAATCATCATGCAAAACATGGAAGACATGTAAGATGTCAAGGCTGGAAGGCAGAACATCAATAAATTGAGATATGCTAATGATACAGTATTGATTGCAGGCAAGGAAGAAGATCTGCAGAGCCTAGTTAGCACCTCAACGAAGAGAGTGAAAAAATGGGACTAGGATTACACGTGATAAAGACAGAGTACATGGTAGTGTCGAAGCAAAACAACACCCCTACATGCAACATAAAACTAGAAACACGTTACATCAACAGACAGCATCAAAAGAGAATAGAGGCATCAGGATGTATAATACTCTACAAGGATCATGTGACCAACCAAGAAGTACTGAGAAGGGCAGCAACATCGAGATCCCTCATGAAATCCATTAGAAAACGCCAAGCTATATCATTTGGGAACTTCATGCGAAAGGTTGGAACTGAACACCTACTCACCACTGGTACGATCTGTGGGAGAAGAGATAGAGGGAGACAACGACATAAGATGCTGGACGGACTGACATCGTGGCTAAGAGCATCAACTCCTACTGACAGAACCACAAGTGTCTGGAGAGAAGATGGATGGAAGACCATGATCGCCGAAGCCGCAAGACATGTCACCTAAAGAAGAAGACTAGGAGAGTAATTGTTTTGTGCCCCTCACATTTCAGGGTGTTTTTTGCTTTCTCTAGTGGCAGAAATTCTCTTCAAACAAGATCCTGTGGTCAGTCATCTGCGCTGTAAATCTTCATGACCATTTCAGTAAGCATCATTGTTGCTTTTTTGACTCATTGTTTAAAGGGGTTCTTCAGGGATATCATCTGTCCCTCTAGTTCTACCTCTTATTTGCAGTTGAATTGTTAAAACTACTCCTGCCATCAGGACGGGGGATTCTGGTCTGTCTCTGTTGACCTCTAACTCTTTTTCCAGTGTGATTTCTTGGCCTTTCCCAGTTAGAGTTGTTTAATGTATCTTATTTTTCTCTTTCAGGGTCTGTCAACAGTGCACCTGTGTAAGCCAGGATTCCCTTCTCATTTCTACTAATCCTTAGTAACCTATAGAGTGATTTCACTGTGTTAAATACTAGGTCAGGCCTGCCTCTGTAAATTAGTATATAAAAGTAAAGGTCATTACACTGCCCTTGCCACCACTTTTCTTCGGCTGTGTGGATTGTTCGTCTAAGATTATTATTGTTTGATCGTTTCTCTGAACGATACGTACACATGCATGCTGAGGAAAGGACTAAGTGTGAAATGGTGCTCACATACAAACAATGCTGAGTTGTATGATGACCTGCCACTGCCGGGAAACAAAATAGCAGCAAGAGGAATGCAGCTTGAAGCCACTGCCACCGTCACCCAGAGATGAGCGCCCACAAACTTGTACTGTGGCAACCAACCAGCTGTCACCGGACCAGAGGAAGACCACGATTAAGTTACGTTGATGTACTGAGACAAGATGCTGGTGGAGTCACGTCAGAGGAACTGTGAACATTGATGATCAACAGGGCAGTTTGGAAAAATCATGTGGTCGCTCGCCTGAAGGCGACCAAGTAAGTAGTAGTAGCTTCCATTGAAGGTATTTATGGTTTTCCATTTTCACTTCTCATCCACCGTGGCAATCATTTCATCCGCGATCCACGGGTTTTCCAAGCTTTACTCTCTTATCTTCTCTATAGATTCCATTGGGATTATCTGTATGGTTTCGCTAACCCTTTTCATGGTTTCTCTACAGAGGTAAGTTGGTTTTCTCATTGCTCCGCTGCCTTTTCAACCTTTTTTCTACTTCGTGCCTTCTTGACGCGTTAGTTTCTCTCGGCTCAATTTCTGTCCTTCCTTTGTATATTTCATTTGCTTGACCTTTGGTCTGACGTTTGCCGCCATGAGATTGTGGTCTGCGTCTTCGTCAGCACCTGGGAGTTCTTTGACAAACTGTAATTTGTTCCAACAAGAAGTAAGGTCAGATCAGGCTTTATGGTAGCTACTAGTACAACGTAAACTACTATTTGATCTCCAGAGACTTTAAACATTTTCTTGGCTGCAATATTTTGTCAGTCAATAAGCAACAAGAAGACGACGCTGGTAATTGAAACAGAGTATAACATATTAATTGCAGCTCCAGTTGCAATTCTTCTTTGAATATCAAACAGTTTCAGGGACATAAGAGATGGACGATTATAGTGACGTGCCAAGATGCATATCCTTCGAAAAGTACGTACGCGCCTCAAAGTCGTTCTCAGAAATGTATTAGGCATTCAACAATCTAGCACGTTTTCATAGTATTATGATTTATGAATAAATAGGTTAAGCATCACGCCTTGACAAGAAGTACATTATCTATTTTTCTGAGACACATTTCATTTCCAACATGGCAGTTCCAGATTCAGTGATTTTTCAAACCTCCAGGACACACCTGCCAAATATATCTAAAAGGCCTGGGAAGGAGGATATATAAGTGTAATCACTAGTTTCTAGGCTACTTGGTAGCTAGCACCAGTAACGATCAATTGAGGATTCTCCTTGTTAATGCCCCTGTAAGTTATGTTAGACACCCTAAAGTTTCGGAAGGTTTTTTGTAAAATATAAAAACATATTAAAAATTTCTCGCCGTATTTTAGTGTACTTAAATTTATCGTTACTGACTACCGTATTTTGTTCAAACTGTCATGTAAGTTAGTTATCATTTTATTATTTTAGTTATCAAGACGTAATTGAGGGGCTTTTTTAAGTCTGTACAGCATCTTTTTCCTATTACGTAAGCAGAACAGATCTGCCGAACGTAGTGTGCCGTCCACACAGATATACATGTGTGTAAAAAAGCCAACTGTTACTATAACGTGACGGCTTTTCGTGCATGAAAAGTTCGTTGTCTTAGATATCTCGCAGTCACGTGACGATTAAAAATCTCAACCGGGTTTAAGTTGACATCATCAAGATAGCACAGGCACCAAACATTATCAAGAATACAAAGAAAATCAAGATAATTTATCGTGTGTAGCCATCTCGTAAAATCACTTATATCAGTGTAAGTTTTAATGACGATAGAAACCCCCTTGCCAGTGCTATATTATCTGCATAACTTAGGACCTTCCAGTTTATACTATAAAACAGAAACTAAGTTGGTAACAGTTCAGGTTAGGCGTTTTTGCCATATGACAGTGACGTCTGAGCGCAATCTCTCAGTCAAAGATTCCGCATGAGAAGTGAGCTCGATTTTCAAACTACCCAACATAAACAGTAAAACGTCCAAACAGGTTAATTAATACATAAAGGGCAGCTGGAATGTCCGGGGGCAATGCCCCTTAAAATTTTGGCTACTGTACAGGAAAGCAGGACATGAGGTAGGCTTAGCCGCCTTTAGGACCACCTCTCGCGGTTCATGGAAAGAATCTTTCATCAATGAGAATAGGTACTACACCCATTCCTCGCCAGGCAGGGAACCGACTTCTGTGGGCACCCTCTTTTTCATAATGAGTTTTCTCTTGGCCATTTTTCTATATATTTTTCACCTAGATTGGCTTCTGAAGAAAAGTACTAAAGATGGGCTGCAAAGTTTGCACCGCAGACAAAAACATACGTAGGCCAATGCTAAGGAGAAAATAAATATTGTCCGAGATGAGTTTTAGAACAAGTGCAAAGACAATAGTAGGCAATTGTGTTCTAACGATTGGGAAAAAAGGACTCAATAAACTGCAGTGCCCTGATGTGAAGCAGCAAAGTTGATTCCAAAGAGAAAAGAAGTAAGAAGAATTACTTGGTTTATGAAAGGTCATAAAGTGTTAAAGAAAAACATGAGCAACGAAAATATGGTAAAGTCTCATACAAAGGTGAATTTGCAACTTTCTGAAGAGCAGTATATGAACATGAAAAGGTTAAACCGTTGTTACTGTGGATGCTAGAAGTTGCAGGGCAACTGAAATAAAGACAGTCTGAGTTAAACATATTTAGAAGAGAATGGGGAGAGGTAATATTGAACCATAAAAACTGGTTTCCGCCATGAATGGATGATATATAGAAATTACTGCTGAAAGTAATCCAACACGGTGTAGCCAAAATTACACCGAGTTTCCGGAAAGTTTTATAAGTATCACAGTTCCGTACGGTAGTGATTTCAAACTGAACGTACAGTAATGGCATCAGAGAGAAAACTGATCAGGTGTCTTGATACGTTTAACAAAATTAATATCGATGCTACAGTAAACATCTTGGACAACATTGAGACCAGGGCCAATTGAGGGAGCAGAAAGTGCTTTTGGCACGCTATACTCACCATAATCATCTTAAAGTACCCTCTCCAGTCGGGAGGTTGACTGGCATGTATTGACATCTTCTTCTGTTTAATGTTTCTTGCTTGCACTCATCGAAGTCCATCTTCATTCAGTCCTTTATGTTCTGACTCCACTGTGCCCTCGGTCATACTCTTCCTTGCTTCGCGTTCACCATTCCTTCAAGCAAGTCTCTCTATAGACCATTGCGCCTCATCACATGCCAAAATAACTCAGCTTTCTTTTCTGGAATACAAACATTAATACTCTAGTACCTTAGCTAACGCAGGACACGCTAGACATACTGTACTAACTTATCATTGAGAATAATATGATATAGAAGGTCTGCAGGCACCACATAAACCTATAAGTTGTGTATTAACTGTGAGATCTCGACTTAAAATATCCGTTACCTTTACGCATACATATTGTATTTCAAACCGACTCCAGTTGATTTACAGGAAAATTCATAGCAGGGGCGGGCGTTGGCAAATCATTCTAAAAGTAAATGCGTCCCATGAAAGATGAAAAAGGTTCCAAATAAGAGAGAACTGTAATGTATTTTACCCTGTCGAGAAATTTTTAAAAGTTGACTTGCCCTTCATTCCTCAGACAGCAAACTTAAGTGGAAACAGCAAAAAGTATTAAAAGAATAATTTAATGAAGACCCATGTTATTACGGACTTCCATAACTTAACACTATGTTGAGTCACATGTAGCGTGTCATATGACATGTAGCATTTCGGGAGTATGTAAAATCAGTTTAGTGCTCGTGCCGAAGGGCCAGAGGCCAATGCTGTTTAAACGGTTGTAGTTGAGCATTGCTGGTTTAATACCATTTTCCATTGAGGCACTCGGCAAGTTACTCAATGAATGCCAAGCCCGTTAGTGTAAATAGTCAGCTTTTATCCTATGCTATTGCTAGTCTTCCCATACATAAGCGTCTTTATAAATATTGTACCTGGTGTGGCGATTGTAGGTGCTATAAATTATACATAGAAATAAAAGGTGTGTAAAATTGTTATATTGAGATGAAGGCCAAATTGCTATGCCACTCCATTTCGGGTATTACTAGAAAATTTGACGTCTTTCTCTTTCATGGCGCATTCTACAGTGGCAACAGTGCTATGAGATCCAACCAGAAGCATATTCTAGGGTTTTACAAATAGTAAAGCTTCACCTATTTTCAATCAGTATTCTTACGTATGGAAATTTCAATCAAGCGAAACAAATATTTATAGCAAAACGAACTGAAACTGAATGAAAAACAAATCAACAAATTAATACTGAGTTTGCTGCGTCTACTTAGTTCATGCTTTTATGCGTGTCCTATTTCCCGATTATCTGCCCGCTAAATTCCTGATTTTAGGCCTCGTGTGCCAATCGATACTCAAGAATCCCTTGGCCACACGAGCTAACAGTTGCTTAAAAGGATGAGTGCCCGTTAACTGACCGGGGTACAGTGTGTCTTTGGGAGAGAAAGGTGAACCTCTTTTTGTGCATCATTAACGAGGAAAAAAAACAGTTGGGAGCAAACTTACAAAATATATAAAGACATTCGAGATGTTGATCAGTCGCAGCTATTTAGACAAAGATTACTCAAGAAAAACAGCTGGGTTATAACAGTGTCCGTGAAATTTGTTTCCGGTTGTTCAAATTACACGACTTTTAACATTATTACATAAGGTTCAGTGCATCAAAACGAACTATCTAGAAACTATTGTTTCTCTGTATCATATAAAGTTAGGACGTGTTCGGTATCAAGTTTTCGTAAAACAATTTACGTGTGCAAAGCCAGATTAAGCAATTGATTAATGTTCCTAAAATACGGGTTGCAATTTTCTGTCTTTCCATGTTTGTTCTGCCGGCGCCTTAAAAAGCTTGGTTAGGGAAAGTCATTCATTGCAGGTGAAAACCCATGAACCTTTAACCGTTCTTGCTACTATACTTGTGCACAGAGGCGGGAACGTACCAGTTTGTCGCTTGGGGGGAGGGGGCGCAAGGGGCTGTTTGACCTTCCTCACAAAACATACTGCTGCTAGTATTGTTTTGTCTTCTGGCATATCTGCATGGATTAATGGTCTTTTGTCTTTGATACGAAAAATTGATAAATGCACCCCCCTCCCCCAAATGACCGCCCCTGCTTGTATGTACGTTCTTAATACGTTTTCGATATCTAATACCGCTGACAAGTTGTAGTATGTAACGTAGTGGTTACCAAACGTCTTCCGATTGCGCAATATTATAAATAGGTGCAATCATGTATGTAGAGTAGATTTTCAGTTTGTAGTACAGCGCCTCCTCGTTTATCCAAATGGCATGAATCCAAAATGTGCGGCGAACTGTTCGGATAAGCCGAAAATTTGGATAATCGAGGACGGAGTTTTGAATAACCATGATGGCTTATTTGACGTTCCAATTGATGAAAAGTATGCTGTCGTCGTGTCAAATGGCTTAAATAGAGACAAAGGAAAACGGAAATGCGCATGCACCGTTTAATGAACATACGTGTTACATGAAAAAATAACACTCAAAATGAAAGCGATCATATTTTCAATAAAATTCTGCCACACAGACACCATAATTTATGTAAACAAAGAAGTTTTTTCTCAGATAAAATTGATATCGCGCATTCTGCATTACTTAAAGGTCTTAAGTGTCGTTAATCCAAAGCTTTAAGTGATTTGGTCTTATTCTGGTTTATTGAAAAGGGAAAGCCAAATTTTCAATATTAAAATTGTTCTCGGTTTGAGGTGTTCGGATAAACGAGGTTCGGATAATCGAGGTTCGGATAAACGAGGTTCGGATAAACGAGGATGTACTGTACTCAATAGCAGAGGTTCTCGTATTCAGAACCTACGTACGAAGACAAAAAAACAAAGTTTGTCGTTGTACTCATTCTCAATCCACTAAGTGCTGCTTTGATAGCGTATAAGCTACACAAGTCCTCTCTACAACTACGACGATGCCAGTGCTCTCAGGGTTGGGTTCATGCAAGCATGTCATAGCGATGCGTTCATATTCATCTATACGATACTAAAACCCAAGCTAGAAAAGCCTTAGTTACGTGTTGGCAACGATATACTCAGCACAGCATTTTTTAAAAATCCTGCAAATTTTCTACGGGTTTTGAGTTATCACCTATATAAGCGATTTAATATACATGTACGTTAGTTCGATCCACCAAAAACTTTGCCAAATGGCTCAAATAGTGTAGATATTTTTGCAGCTGCATTTAAAAATTCTGTATTATGGATGCCGTTGCCACCACGCAACCAAGGTTGTTACGACCTGACGAGCGTTTCCGGTCTAGTCCCCGTATAACCCTTCCTGCTAAGTTGAATAAAACAGTGGGAAAACTTAACATCAATTATAGCTCCTCCTTATCACTCCTTTTTCAGTTTTGCTAGCAGTCTTCTTGAAGGAGTTTAGTGTACCTATTCAGAAGTCGGGGCAACCTATTTTAGGAACAGTTGATAGTGAACACACCATTCCCCAAAACATGTCATTGAGACATGATTCATGCACAACGTTTAGTACCTTCTGGCAAAGTTTGTAAATTTTATAGCCTTCACTACAAGATCAAGCACAAAGCTGTCTAAATCCTACGTAAGTGGGAAATGAAATTATGTCTCATATCTGCGACACCCGAGTGCTGTACAGTAATCCCTTAAGCCACATATTCGATTAGCTATGGGCAGTCAATTTCCTTTTGAAAAGGTCCTGCCATACGCAGTGTTGAAAAGGCACCTTATGTAAAGCTTATAAGTTTGCTAGCTAGGTTGTCAACAATACATTTATCTGGTAGAACAGTTTAAACTAAGAGGCCGAAACTAATTATCTTGTTTTTTTTGGCAAACAAATAAGATTTGAAGGTACTGCTGTTTTATGGCCAATAACTAAAATTTAAGATTCATAATTGAACTCTGGGGTGGCGTCGAGCTTCCAAACTTCGTCCAAAAGCAATCTTTTAAAAGATATTTTAAGCTTAGGAGTTCGCAATCCTGGACGTCAATCGTTCATTTATCTGGCAGAAGGGTTTTTAAGAGGCTTAAGTTAATTGTCTTGATATGCATTTAACAAACAAAACGTGAAGGTCCTGCTGTTTTATAGCCAATAACTAAAATCTAAGATCCTACTGCTACACGTTGTAGCAAAATTAAAATGAGGGGTAGCGGCGGGGGTGAATTGGTTTCACGACGTCGATTAGCGTATTTTAATGTCAATTTTGAAGTGGGAAGAATTAATAACTGTCAGGAAAGATTTTGCTCGCGCAGAACTTTGAGGCAGTACGGTAGCCATGCACTAAGTGCCCTCAGAATTATCCGTCCATACGAAGTAGTGCACCACATATTATGTACACAACCAGACCCTTGACACAAGAGCGCTTCGATGATAAACCTTATAAACGTTACAACCACAAAACATCCAGCTCCCTAAGCACCAGACACGGGCTAAAGTACTTTGCGAATTCTTGGCTAATCCGTGTTTTCAGAATTTGTATCGTGTCCTACTCTTCCATCTCCAAATCGATAGCAAAGCCGTTGCTAACACGTTGCTAATACCCTTCGTTGGTGAAGGAAATACTAACGTAGTCGGGATAGTGTTCTCTTAGCTTTCTAACCGTCTGCGAGTGATCAGCCATACCGAAACCCTAAAAATAAAATAAATATTGTTAGGTAACTCAAGAAAGGTAGTAGGCAGTCGCGTGGCTACGGTGGGAAGGGGGCGTGTGGGGTATATCCCCTATTTCTAAGAAATATAATTTATATCCGGATGTGCATAGAAGTGTTGGGCTTGACGTTTACGTCCATACAGTTGGTAGACGGGGTATTGCAGGCACGATGTAGCTACACCTCCGAGAGATTTCAGGCAGCATGGGGGGGGGGGGGGGGGGGGGGGGGGGGGGGCCCCCGGCTACTTTACTTGTAAAATTGCTGTACAACTCTGTTATAAACCTTATCGGAATTGTACTACAAATCGTATTCTTTTGCTTAATGTACTAAAGATAGCACGACTTATATCATGAGGTCTTTATCGCTCAAAAATTTAAATCATGTATGTTGTACTTATTAATGATGGTTATGTAACTTA